>LQMS01002375.1:66128-80158 GCA_001657455.1 Spathaspora girioi | reverse complement strand
AAAAGAGTCCCCTCTTTAGTCTCAGCACATAATGATAAGATTGGTGTATCACTCTTGGCAACTATAGTAGAGACACCCAACTTCTCATCTAGTAACAACTGTTCATTAGTTGAAAACAATTCATAATTGAAAAATTCATTCTCGGGTTTAATATTAGTCGATAAACAAGATAAATCCGTCTTGACAATATTCCCGGCTTTATCACCGGAATAAAACCTGGAAAACCCATTATCAGTTGGATCAGTAGCCATGGCCCATACTGGATGATCGTGTATATCGAAATTCTTGTATACTTTAAATGTCCGTAAATCCCACAACTTTATCGTAGTATCGGACGAACCACTCAATATAAAATGATCATTCATTAGCAAACATCGGATATTATCTTGATGACCAATTAATTTCCTAATGAAAGGACTAGTTAATCTCGGATCAAATATATTAATCGTGTTGTTTGGACCACCGGTGGCTATAACATGGGCGTTATCATTAGCAAGCGAATATATAGAACTAGGCAAGGCGTTACCAACCAAGGTGTTTTCAAAATGTTGTATTGGAGTGAATTGAGTTAAATCCCAAATCACCACTCGGCCATCTAAACCTCCACTTATTATATGATTTGACTGATTGTTCAGATATGAAAGTTTCTTGATATAATCAGTATGAACATTGGGGAATTTATGTATGGACGAAGAATTGTTATTTAAATGATATCCCAGATTATTCTTGTCACTTTCCAGATTATTCAAATCAATAATCTTGATCGACAAGTCAGCTGAACACGACACAAGGTTCTGATCACCGTTAATCAACTTTATATCGTTAATCCAATCAAAATGATGGTTATAACTATCAACAATTGAGAATTGGGTTGACATTGAATGCGAATTATAAGGTAAAGGATGTGAAGAAATGGCAGTTTCTAGTCGTAATAATCGTTCATCCAAATCTTGATATTCCTCATTATCGTCGTAATCACTGCCGTAACTAGTAGTAAACTCAACCGGAACACCACTGCCACCTCCGTTGGTTGGTGGTGTCGTGGTATGTTCCCATACTTTAACAGTCCCATCCCGTCCTGCGGTAAACAATTGGTTAGAAAATGATGAATATTGTATAGCATTTATAGGAAGAATATGATTGTCACTATTGCTGGAACTACCAATAACATATGATAACCCTTTCTTGGTCCGGATTTTGGGTAATTTGGCACCACCTCCACCATTGGAGGTTGTAGTTTGATCACCAGTTGTGGACGAAAAAACACTCAGCAGTGAAGGGTTGCGACTGTGTGATTTTAGAACCGGACTGGTCAATGACATTTATCTAATTCTGTTGTTTGTCTATCAAGCAAAGGTCTATCAATGTATATGTATAATGTATATGCGGTGTATGTGTCCCCATGCAGAGTGGAAAAAGGTTAAAACGTGCGTAATTATATGAGATGATTATACAATTGTCAAGGGTTCAAGTTTTTTGGTTTTTCTCGCTGTCTGTCTTTGTCTCCGAAAGATAGCGCAAAATTTCCAACCACAGTAAAAATGAACAGATTGACTAAATCTCAACCTTATACGAAGCCACGCCCCCTTTTAAGAATATCAAACGAAAAATCGCCCTACCAAAAAAAAAGATTAACATTAGGCGTGGGGAGGGGGAGAAACCTGAGTGGGGATCAACGAGAAGCTGGAACAATAGGTTCTACGCATTAACCACCCAACAAACGATTTTTCGGAGTAATCCCCGTAAAGACAATAGAGTTTTTTTGAAAATCTTAGTTTTTCTGTTGAGCTGAATGGATAAAATTTCGGAATTATGGTATTAGTGGCTTGGTTAGTTTTAACTAAAGCTTTTCCAAGTAGCCTTTGGTTTAAACTACTGATTGTAAAAGAGATATATACTTGTAATTGGGTGTCATTCTTTAAGTTTTCAGTAGTGCGAGACCAGCCAACCCCCCTCTATGAATACAATTCATCCTTAAAGAGAAAGGTCCAGTAGAGAAATAATTGTCTAGAATATACTTATTTTGCAATTCGGGTATATAATTATAATTTACAAATTGACAAAGAACCTTGAACTTCGGAAATACCGCTCAGTGATTATTACTGGTATTATCGTGGCTTCTTACAAATTGATAAAACCACCCATCCTTAATATGCAGGCTCAACTCGATTTTTTTAATAGGAAAAAAAAACGCACTGTATAGTCCGTAATGACGCGTACACACAGCTCATCCAGTGTTGAAACATTCACCCTATTTAACTATGGCAAAACATACCAAAGATGAAATAGCCGTGCAATTGAAAGCAGCTATATACTTACATGTGGCCAAGATAGTAGAAGAACAATTGAAAACCATGAAAGAAACTAATCCCAATGACTCAGAGAATTCACCTGTGTTTGCTACACCTACATTCATCTCTTCCTTGGTTGAATTAGTCTATAATCAAATAATCAGTTTAGGTGAAGACCTTGAAATGTTTGCTGATCATGCAGGTAGAGATGTTATTAATCCTTCGGATCTTTTCATGGTCACGAGGAAAAATCCTACTTTACAACAATATTTGAAAGATATATTGGAAAAGAAAATATGAAATGTATGTGAGGGATGACTGGATGTGGAAATAGCCAATATTTGCTCTATACCCGCAGTTGGCTAAGGCTTATTAGATCCAATGATGTATGAATGATCTCATGGTTGGTATAAGAGTTAAAGCTTAAAAAGATGTGATCTCATAGAGGGGAATTCTCGGGATTAGAATTGTGGTAAATATTTACAGTGGGCCAAAAAATTGCCAAGGAATAGAATTTTAAACGGGGAAACATGGATCAACAAATATGCATGCATGCATAGCCATAAAAATAATTTGTGTGTTCTTTTCTGGCACAATAGGAGTAAATAATGATGTAATAGAATATGTGGTAATCTTAAAATGTCAATCAGTACGCTAGCTACTAGTTACCAGATGTACCCCTTTTATTTCTGGCGATTTACCCAACAATAGAGCTAGATGATGTATTTTTATAAATATGTAGAACTTTCAAAACCTTGTTGTAAACGAGCTGAGATTAGCATTTCCTAACTTGGAACGACGAGCTTTTGGTTACTCCAAGCGAGGATGACTGGAAATTAATCCGGGAATCATAAGACCATACCTGACTACTTTACACAAAGTTATAAATTGCATCATACATTTTACAGTAATCGCACCCAAATTATGTAGTCATATGTTTTGTGTGGTTCCCGAAGTAATCCGATTTCTAATCTATGGATCAAGGTGATTTTTTTAGTTTTGTGATAATTCCAGGGAAAAAAGGGGAATGCCGAAGAAAAATTAAATGTAGTGTGAAGTTAATAAAAATAATTAAATTTCTTTTTTGTGGGGTGATCGCATCACACTTAAATTTCTCATTCCCCAAGGTGGAGCTCTGAAATTTTGGAGTTCCATTTGTTTCTGCCACAATGAATAAGCTATCTTACCATTCTTGGCCGTTTCCGGAATTCTCCTCACCCCCACCTATTATGTAATTTAAGAAAACATCTAAACATACATACTAATAACACTCTTTTCTTAACCCAAACTATGAGTAATCTTATTTTTTTTTACAACCACATAAAGTTTGTTGATAGTGTTCACCCCTCAAAAGTCAACTATAAATATTTGTAAATCCCCCCATATATCTTTTTACAACCTTTCCTTTTTCCTCT
Source organism: Spathaspora girioi (assembly GCA_001657455.1). NCBI lineage: Eukaryota > Fungi > Ascomycota > Pichiomycetes > Serinales > Debaryomycetaceae > Spathaspora > Spathaspora girioi. The sequence continues at coordinate 76,452 of LQMS01002375.1, read as the reverse complement.
TCTTTTCTCCATAGATCTTTGTATTTATACATCGAACTAAAAACGACCCCCCCTTTAACGAACTAATAATAAATATCTTTTCAAAATGAGCTACCAAGATGCTTACCTTCAAGACAAGAGACGCAAGTTATCTCAAGAACTTGACACTGAAGAAATGAAGGATAAACTCTCTTACTTGACGGATGAGCAAAAACAAGATGTCGAAGTCATGATGGCTGATGATGAAGATATGGATGATGATGAAGAAGGTGAAAAGGTTTTAAGCATGGATGATTTAGAACGTAAGAATCGTGCTTTGACTGTTATTGAAGAATTCTTACAAAGTGAGAATGGTCAATTAAGAAAATCTCTTAATGAAATGCAAAGGGAAAATCAGGAATTAAAGAATGTTTTAAGAAATGATTTCCAAGTTAATTACAAGTCTGGTGTTCAATACAAGGCATAGATTGTCCTTTTGAATCCTACTTGTGATTTTCTAACTTATACGCATTTTTTTTAAAGCTGAGATTTTCAACCATTCCCAATGCATATTTTATTTACTACAATTTTTTACTGCATTTACATGTACACTACGCTTATGATTTTTGAATGAAAAGGTTTTTATTTTAACGAATGAATGATTTAATGACAACGATTTATTAAATATTTTTTGGGTATGGCTAAAGTTTTATTTTTAAAAAGTGTTTCTATTTTAGAATTAACAAAGGATTTTTACGATGCAATTTTATTTACGCATCATTTTATAGCAACTAACAAACTCCTACTAAAATAAAAAAGCTCAAAAAAAAAACACACCAAACTGGTATTACAAAGTATATAAAAAGAATTATATATTGCTATAAATTTAACGAAATAACATTAAATTCAAATTGTAGATGAGGTTTCGCCCCCTTTTTTTTGTTAATCTTGAGAATTATCCCCGCTATGTAAACAAAGCCCTTTCTTTTTTCCGATTAGATTTAGGAAAAAGCAATTGCAACCGATTCGGGAAATTAGCCAAGTGGGGATTCACCATTTTAGGAAACAGTCAGATCAGAATGGTTGTTATATACAATAATGCTTAAACATAGTGTTGATTACATCTTATTGATTTCATCTGACAAACATTGGTATCAAAGAAGAAGAACCATGGTGGAAGAGGAAGAAAAAGGGTCGGTATTTTGGATTCTTTCCAGACATACCATGGGTAAATACTCCCGTTGAATCGTCATATCTATTGCTGGAGTTTACAGGTCGGTCAATCTGGGTACTCATTTATTGTTATGCCATGCCAAATAGCATAGCATAATTCCCCCAATAGATAAACTTGCTATTTGACAATGTCCAAATTGCTAGTTGTCTCTAGAGACTCAATCCCATTGAACGGCAAATGTGGTTTCAAACCATCCGTAGAGGCTTGCTTTACTTGATCAAGAGCGTCACGTTGATGTATTCATATGGCTTATTGAACAACTCAGAAAGGGAAATATAAGTGTACGACGAAAGAACACAGATGCGTTGTCTAACAATAAACTTACGATCATGTGGCTTCCAGATGATATTCTTGCTGATATTTTAAGCTATCTTAATCAGATCCACGCCTGTCGTATTTGTACCGTTAATCGCAGAATATACATTCTAGGAAAAGCCAAATTGTACCATTCTATTTGTGTTAATAATTGGTGTTCTGAATCTATCCAGATTTCCGCCATGCTATACACCCCCTTCTACACAAAATACACGATTGTCAATAAACGGAAATCTCTTGAATGGCTTCATGAAAACGCAAATGTAACTCTTATTAAAAATATGGGTTTCAAGATACAAAATACCAGTTTTGATGACCCACGGCTTCTATATCCGTGGACTAATGCAGTAATTGACTACGAACTTGGGGCATATAGATCATATGTTACAACAGAATTACCACTCTACAAAACTCATATTATCACGAGTAAATAAAATTCCAGTTTTGTATCAATCCCAACTGTTGTTGCCATGGGTCACGACACTAATTGTACATATAAATGTTGTAAATGATGAAGATTTATTAACAATCCTGGATTGACAAAATTGTCAGTTCTTGATTGCAATGCGAATAGGTTGGGTAAACTTGTCCCGATTGGACTAAAACATTTACCTATCAAAACATTTCGTTTGGGGATACTATCGAAACAAACATTCTGATTCGCAAAATCCAGGAAAGCTTCAATTTACAAATTTGACCACTCTTGAACTACGTTTGTGGCCTCAAGAAAAATATCCAGACCATCTTGAGGATGAATTGAGAGATGTTTTCTCCCAATTGGCAAATATAGAACATCTTTCCATAATTAGCCAAAAGATTCAATTGGATAGATCGATCAGCATGTTGAAACCAAACTCATTATATTCATTGTATTTTCAAGAAACGAATGCTACAGCGAAAAGGGATATACCTGCCCTTGTATAAGCCAGGCGGTTATTGAACCACCTATCTACGTTCAGTTTGGCTTTGATTTTGACTTTCTAATCGACCTTGTAATTGATCTTGACCTGGTTGGTGTTGATCTTGTAATTGATCTTGACGTGGTTGATCTTGGCGTAGTTGATGTTGACTTCGTTGTTGAAGTCGGTTTTCAAAGTTGGTTTTGATTTTGGTTACGTGGAAAACTTGACTCAGTGGGTAGGTATGTCATTAGTTTCTTGATTTTGGTTTCTTTGCTCATCATCAGAAGGTAAAATTTGAAGTTCAATATCTTCTGGAACAATGTTGGATCTATGTTTAATCCGTTTTTGATTTGGATTTCTTTGCCATTTTTCAATGTATTGCAAAAACAAGTTTGCAACCAACTAGGTTTTGTAATAGTCTTTTTTTTGTTCTACAACTAAGCGCCAAAACATAACCATTTCTCATTTTTTCTCAGATTTTCAAAATTTGAAGGTACCACCAGTAATTGAAGATTTCTGTTTCCATTTGGAATTTACCCTATGCTTCCTCTCCCTTATTTTTGAGGCAGTTAATATTCCTATATCCGTTTTCAAGCCAACGATCGAGATATATTATTTAAAATATCTTCGAATTGAACTAGTGTTCAAAAGTAGAACCAAGAGCAGAGGTTAATGATTAACCAGGTGATAGCAAACGATTATATTTGTGCGTTTACAGAGGCAGAACAATAATGTCGTAACCAGGTTTTAACTTGCTATTTATTTATACCATGATATCACAGTAATTAATGGCTATCTGCAGCCAGGACTTGTTCGGTTTATGAAATCTTTGGCTTGATGGTATTAGCACACACACCCTTGGAAGTACTTAGCAAAACTCGGGGGGAGTGGTTATGTAATACCTGGGTATCAGATAAGGTTTATGGGTCTTTACTAATCATGTTATGGGTTGTTATTCCCCTTCTGTAACAGTTATTGTGGCATGCGAAATTGCGTATCATAAAGTTGCATAACATGATTCCCAGAATGCAAAAACTTTCCCAGTGTATATTTGCCAAAGCCCAATCTCTTCCTAGAAAGTTAATCCCACCAAAATGCAAATGTCGCTTCAAACCGTGTGCATAACTTGGCTTTACTTGCTCATCAGTATCACGTTGATATATTTTATATGGGCTGTTGAACAAATCAGAAGGAGCGATATATGTAGTCGAACCAAGACCACTGATGTATCTGGTATCGTAGAAGAAATTCGACAAATCAAATACGAAATGAGAGTCATTCGAGCAAAAAACAATGAAGAATTGGGCAACAATAAACTTACGATCATGTGGCTTCCAGATCATATTCTTGCTGATATTTTAGGCCATCTTAATCAGATCCACGTCTGTCGTGTTTGTATCGTTAACCGCAGATTATACATGTTAGGAAAAGCCAAGTTGTACCATTCTATTTATGTTAATAATTGGTGTTATGAATCTATGCAGATTTCCGCCATGGTAAACACCCCCTTCTATATAAAATACACAATTGTCAATAATTGGGAATCTCTTGAATGGCTTCATGGAAACGCAAATATAAATCTTATCAAAAATATGGTTTTCAAGATACAAAATACCAGTTTTGATGACTCACGGCTTTTATATCCATGGATTAATACAGAAATTGACTACGAATCTGGCGGTGCCGGGTCATTTTTTACCGAACAAAATTACCACTCTACAAAACTCATATTATCACAAGAACACAAAATTCCAGCATTGCATCAATCCCAACTGTTGTTGCCGTGGGTCACAACACTAACTATACTTATGGATGTTGTAAAAGATGAAAATTTGTTAGCAATTGCTAGTTTGTGTGGATTGACCAATTTGAAAATTTTTGCTTGCAATGAAACTAAATTGGGTAGACTTGTTCCGATTGGACTAAAGCATTTACCCATCAAAACATTGATGATTTCATTTGAATATTATATTGAAAAAAACATCCTGCTTAGGAACCTCCAGAATGTTTTCAATTTACCAAATTTGACTATTCTTGAACTACATTTATGGTTTCAAGAAAAATATCCAGACCATCTTGAGGATGAATTGCGAGATATTTTCTCTGAATTGATAAATATAAAACATCTTTCCATAATTAGCCAAAAGATTCAATTCGATAGATTGATCAGCATGTTGAAACCAAACTCGTTGTATTCATTCTATTTAAGGATTGTTCAAGTTAGTGAAGTTTTTGGAACATATCCGGTGATAAATATTTTGAAACATCAAGAAGATTCACTACAAAGATTATACTTGGGTCATAATAAGGATAGAAAAGAAGTGATTTATGGTTTACGAGAATTTGATAGGATTCCCAAGGTAGAACATCAAAAAGATGATTCCGAGGAATCACGGGATCATTTAAAGCAGATTAGATATCTTTTACTGGGAGGTACAAGATTCCCACAATTACGTCAAGCTGTAATTAATGAATGTTGTTATTTTATCAAGAGACACCGCAAGAAGAATATTTATATTATCCCTTGCAACACGCTAGTGTCTTCAAATAACAATAAAGCTTTGGAATATAGCTGGTTTATTTGAAATATATATTAACCTTAGGTGATAGAAAGAAGAAGTGAGAAATGTAAATTGGGTTGTGAACGGCGATGTTGAAGAAGCTGATGATTATTGTATTGAATTAATTATAAATGAAAGATATATTACATAAGGAAATCTATGACAATTCCGTGGAACAATCTATATTAAGTCTTATAGTAAAAATGACACCTTGCTTATGTTGGTTGCGGTTGTCGACTGCAGCTTAATGGGATAGTATTGCAGTTAAAAATTATCCCTTAATCTTGCAATTCAATTTTGCAACAATTTTTTAGTTTTGTGTAAATTGTATATTTTATTTATCTTTTCGCAATCTGGTCTCGATTTAATATGTTATTAAAACCAACTTTTTCTGCATTCTAAACAAATAGTTTTTGAGTTATTTATTCGTTCCTGAACTCTAGCAGTGTTTCCTTAATTAAGTTTGGAACAAAAACACTACGATTTCTATTCATACGTCTGATATTAGGTTTATTGAAAATCCGTCGGAGTTGTGAACAAAAGTTCAACATTCTTCCTACCTATAGGAATGCCTATTTTTAATAAGCAATGTCACTTAATATCTTAGCACTAGTAATCACCAAGAGAAATAGATTCCGATTTAGCCCAACCTATTTCTAATCTAATATACAATTTATTTTTTCAAAAGTATTATTTTGAATTATTTTATCAATTTACACAAAGGGAAAAAAGGTTTTACCGACAGGAGTAATTATCTAAATCAGAGTTCTCTAGATTAGCCCTGTAGTATAGCATATGACAAGAAAAACATCCTGAAACTACAGTAAAGGAACGCCCCAGTATCCCCGCAACAGGATACAGAGAAAAATCAATGTTCTGATAAGAAATATTACCTTTCAAGCTAAGATTGGAGGTGCTGCATGTAACAATGGCCTCGTGGCAGCAAAATTTCTGTAAAATTGCACTATTTATTTTAAATGTATTAATAATTCACCCTGGAATTCTTGATTTATATAAGAGCTAATATCGTAAAAATTTGTCTCAAGTTGATATGACCTCCGGCAGATGTTCCTTGGTAAAAATAGGTTTTGCATATACTATTTACGTTTACAATGAGTAAAAAAGTGTTAATGTACTTGATGAAATGCGAGGCACCAACTCCCGAAGATATATTTGGTCGATATCCTTTTAGTGCTGATATTGAACAATACAACCGATATGATTTTGTGAGAGTGAACAATGACGAACAAATAATGACTGATTTAATTCATAGGTCAAGAGATCTCTATAATGTCGTGTATTTAATAAAATTAAACTCCCACGATCAATATACTTATAAACTAAAGGATGAACCTTGGGATAAGGATAATGGAGATTTTCCAGCCAGTTTCATAAGGGAGTATTTGGAATATTATAACGAAGAAGAAGAGCCCAACCAGGAATTATTGGATAATATAATATCATTTTATATCCCCGTAGATTTGAAATTCAAAGTCCCGAAGTGGATAGATCGGACATGGTTTGATATAATACCAGTAGAGAATGATATCGAACTTATGAAGCATGAAGTTAGAATCGCCGATGGGAAAAGACAGCATTATTTACAAGTTACAAATCAAGCTACTATGATATTAAGACAAACCAGGAAAAGTTTTAATGATATTCAAGTGTTTGAATTCTCGCATCAAAATATCCGACTAGTAATGGATATAATTAAAAAGGCCATGTTGGAAAGATTGGATTGTATGGTTTTATCCAACTGTGATAAGTGTTTACAAAGTCCAGTTTTAAGTTCGATATTCAAGAAAATGGATAAATCTGAAGTTTGTCGATATTTCCCCACACCAGTGGTGTATGAAGAGAAATTAATTACTCCATTCTATATATCAAATACGGAGATGTTCAATACCATGAAAGAAAACAAGAACGTGGATATTGATGATACGTTTTTTGAATTAATATCGGTTGCTGAGAATGATGTAAAACGAGAGGCAGCTCATAGAAGACGTATGGATTGGTATATGGAATATTATGTGCATTTTACAGAACGGGGGAAGGTACGATTGGGTCGGGTTTATCGTGGTGAAAAGTTGTATGATTTTACTAATGAGAATATTCAAACGATTATTCAAATAATAAAGTCAGATTATGAGCAAAGAGTTTCCGCGCTTCCTAAGTCAGTACTTTTGTCTCTGAAATCGATTTCCACACAAACCACAGAGTTGTTTTAGTATATAGAGTTTCAGGTTGTTTTCTATTTGCATTATGAATAAACTGTTCATATTTAAGGAGTATAGGTGTTTTCTATTACATTTCCTAATTGGGAAAAATTAATTTTTGCTTGCAAAAAAATAAATAATATGTAATTAATTTATACGCGTATAATTTTTAAACATTTCGTGTCTCTCATTACTTTACACAAAACCTCATATACTATTATAAAGATGTGATCTATTCCCGTTTAATGTTAAAAATTTTATATCTCTTTAGTTCAGTATAGCCATGATCTCCCCAACAAGAACCCCAACCAAGAGGACAATTCGAGATATTACCAATCATCAATTAGATACTCCAGAACGCACCCCCACCAAGAAACAGAAACATGATATTTCCAAACCCAAGGCTGTGACCAAGTTATTTCAGCCTCTTGTTCCTGCCACTTCGATCTACTCTCGTGCTAAAGCATTGTTTCAACGTGGATATAATTTTTCCAATAATACTGGCGATTGTTTGGTTAGTCGTGATGTTGAAGGGAACTATTTAAATGAATTTATTAGTTATAGTTTGAAATTGAAAGTTTGTAATAATTTATATATTTCCGGACCACCAGGTACGGGGAAAACTGAACAGGTTAAATTAACTATTAAGAAAGTAATTGAACCAGGAGTTAAGGCTGTGAATATTAATTGTATGACTTTAAATAACCCGGAAAACATATTTCACGAAATAGCTCGAGATGTGTTTGGTAACTTGAAGATTGGACATAAGAAAATGGATTCTGAGTTATTTTTTAAAACATTGAACAAAGAACAAGAAGAATTGCAGTGTATCATTGTAGTGCTTGACGAATTAGATTCGTTAATCACTCGAGATCAACAAGTTTTATTTGAATTATTCCAAGCATCAAATATAAATAATTCTCATAATTTGAAAATCAAATTGATTATAATTGGTATTTCAAACACGCTTGATTTGACCGATAAGTTTTTACCTCGTTTGATACGAAATAACTTAAGTCCAGAAACGTTACAGTTCTTACCATATACTGCTGACCAAATTAAATCCATTATAATATACCGATTGAAAAGTTTAGTACCTTCTGGTGCTGTTCCTATATTTCACCCTCTGGCGATTCAATTATGTTCCAGGAAAAGTGCCAGTATTTCCGGTGATTTAAGAAAAGCATTTGATATATGTTATAAAAGTATAGAATTAGTTGAACGGAATCTTGCCCCATTTCAAAGTTTTACTGATTTTAATGCCTCGGATTATCCCAAGGTTATGATCCCTCATATTGCCAAAGTATGTACTTTATCATTTGATAATAATTCAATCAGCAATTTAAATCTTTTACAGAAGGCGTTATTATGTCATTTATTCAATTATCAATTGGAGAATATCGGTAAGGGTGACTTGTCAGTGAATTCATTTTATGACTACTATAGAAAACAAACAGATGCGAATAACTTATTGGGTATACTTAAAATTGGAGAGTTCATTGAGATTATATCAGCATTGGAAAGTTCATGTTGTGTTGTTATAAATGACAAAACGAAGAAAAATGGCGGGAGTGGTAATATTGGTATGGGAAATAAAATAATCAAATTGAATGTTAGTTATGATGATATTGTTAAAAGTATTGAGGAGATTGGGTTGTTAAAGAGAGTGTTGAAAAGTTGTAATTAGAATAAAAGTTAGATTTATAGAACATTAATGTATCAATATCTTAATCAATATACTGATTTCTGAGTAGTGTAAATTCTACAACTGAATAGGAAACCAGTCAGGTTCTTATATTCAGCAACAGGAGAGAATTTGCAAAGAAAAAGCCCAACTTTAAAATTACAGAAACTACAACAGGAAACCCCTATTTTGTCCTATTGACGAGTTGAAAGTTCTTGGATACGGACTTCCTGGTAGGTGCACTACCATTCATTGAAAGGGATATGACTAGCTTTACAACCACGTAATCACACAATCTCAGACCCAGGTTAATATTCTAGAAATAATCGTATTGAATACTATAAAATCACACACAATAGATAAATTGTGCAAGTGCACGCCCCAACAGGAAAAGAACAAAGGTAAAATTAGAATTGAAACGCTCAAACTAAAAGAAGCAAAAACACCAGCCAGTTTTTAATTCTTAAAAAAAAAAGAAAAAAAGAAGAAATAGTCATACAAACAAACAGTAGAAAAAATCTTTTTAATTTTTAAAGTCAAATAAAATGACAATTGAGACATTTATATTATCCCATTTACTATAGCTACCTCACGCAATCTGTGCCATCAAATAAGTTTATATATTAGTCTTACTACCTGGTAAATTCTACTTTCACACTTGCATCAAATTTTACAGAAAGACTGCCCACGAAAAGCAGACGAATAACGAAAGAGCCAGGCAAACTTTAAGAAAGGAAAAAACTTACAACCAAAAACATTCTTAAATGAACAGACAGCAATAAACAACAGTAAACAACAACAAACACATCATTATTTACCCCCTTTTTGGATAAAGAAATTTACTGTCCCATTTGTACATTATTTGTTTGATTTTGTTTAACCTTTTGTGTTGTTATTTATATCCATTCTTTTCATTAACCAATCCCAATTCAATTGTCCTTTTTGCCTTTGTACATATACCATAACACCAAAAAAGGAACTATAAAGAAGGGTCTACATTATATCTAAATATCCATCAAATACTTAATAACGTCATTTAAACCAACCATACTGTCATATACATATAATGTCGTCCTCTAATCTGCGAGGATACCCCCCGAATTCACGATATAATGATCGAAATGAATACACAGATTATGGTAAATCACGAAGGAAGAACTTTTATTCACTTGCAAATTCCACAGCCGCATCATCATCATCGGGAGCAGCAGCTTCATCATCTTCACCCCCTATAAACAACAACCTGTCCGGTGCTGCTGCCCCGGGCACAACCACAACTTCATCAAGGCGAGATTATAAAAGTAATGGACCTGGATCTTCTTCATTAACACATTCAAAAGATTACAATGTACCGACAACAACATCAACGTCTTCAAAGTCGTTTACAAGGCGAAGTTTAAGTGGAGGACCGAATATACCGCCAAATGGAAATAACCCTACTGGGACTGGCG
>LQMS01002375.1:0-66061 GCA_001657455.1 Spathaspora girioi | reverse complement strand
CTGGCGATTCGAGTGGAAATAGTGCTTCTTATTCTGCCTCTTCATCTTCGTCTTCGTATTACTACCCAAGCTACGGAGGCTATTCCAACGATTATTATCGAGGTGAAGGTGGGTCAGGTTGGAGAAGTGAACGTAAATCAAGTGGCGATTCTCGATTATCAACTTCCAATAAACAACCACTTTCAGGAGCAGGCCAGGCGTCGCTATCTGGGTCAGGTTCACTGTCATACTACCAACAATACCATCGATTGTCAAATGGATCAGAATTTAGAAGTAATAAAGAAAGGTATGATTCATATGTTCAAGACCCAGCACGTTCACCCAATTCAACAACAACGTCGGCCTCGATAAATACCAGCAAATGGAAAACTAATAGAAGTTCGTTAACTAATTCACTAAGGTATAGTTCAAAAGATAGAGTAAGAGCAAGTGGAGCTAATTCATTTGGAACAGTCTCCGGAAGTAATACTGTGCCAATTGGTGCGGGAAAACCCACTCGTGTTGGTGGCGCTCCAACTGCTGCAGATACATATTATCCATCGCGTTATTCTTCTATGTCATCATTGTATACCAATCCCAAGTTGGTGGACCGCTACTCCTCGTTAAAGAGAAGTTATCATGATTACCCTAAACCACGAGATGATAAACGTAGATTTGGCCTGAAGTATGAACCCAGGAAAGATATAGCTAACAGAACAGGTATACCCAACGAATCAACGTATAAATCCAAAGAGGAGGCTACTGCAAAAGACGAAGAAGAACAAAAGCTAACAGTGGAGACCGCTCAGAAGGATGTTGAAGAAAAGGACGAGGAAATGGAACCCGAGGAAGAAGATGACGAAGAAGAGAAAGAAGAAGACCGCGATGATAATGAAGAAGACGAGGAGGAGGCAGATGAAGAAGAGGAAGACGACTCATTTGAAGCAACTGTCTTGAAATTGAACGAAGGTAATCCTGAAAATGAGAATGAACAAATTTTGAAAATTGAAGTTCCGGCAAAAATTGAACCTATTCCTAAAGTTGAAACATTGAAAGTTGAACCAAAGCCTGAAGTAATCATTCCTCCCCAACCTGATAATGAAGATTATTATCCAGAAGGTTGCAAATATCCATTAACGAGGTTAGAAACCGAGTTTGAAGCATTGAAAAAGAAATTTGAATTGGAAACAAAAGAGAAGTCAAAGAATGGATCGGCATACTTGAAATACTCATTGGCTAAACCTATAACTAATCTTGAAGATTTCCCCTTGTTCAATGACAATTTCAAGTTCTTTATCCAAATCAAGAATAAATTAATTGATAGACTTAAGGACAAGAGTGATAGGATTCATAAAAAGAGAACAGCATTATGGATTGAGTATTCTCAGAGATTAAAGACATGGGAAAATGAACGAGTGAAAATGGATCAACAATTACATATTTTACATCCTGCTGATGATGAAATGAGACGAGAAATAGATTCATCAGATTTACGTAAACAGAATCAACTTCAAGCACAGCAACAACAGCAGCAACAAAAGGAAGCGTTTGGATCTCCTCCAGCAGGTACCTTGGATTTACCCACTGTTTCATCCCGAAGAAGTAGACGTCATGGGGATTTGGTGACAACTGAAGCTGAATTTCAAGAAATTTTATTGTCTTTAGGTCAAGAAGAAGATGAACATCCTTTAGTCAAGGCTGAACGAGTGGCAGCTCCAATTCCTGATTTGATATTAGATCCTGTAAAGCGTCGTGAAATTAAATTTATGGATTCGAATAATATTGTTTATGATAAGTCTAAATGGAGTCAACGGTTACATTATTCTTTTCTTTCCAATTTTTCTGAAAGTGAACACGAATTATTTTGTGAAGGCTTCTGTTTATATCCTAAACGATTTGGTGCTATTTCTCGTCATATGGGAGGAATTAGAACTTCTTCTGAATGTGTAGATCATTATTACATCACTAAGAAATTGGTCAATTACAAACAATTGTTGATTCAGTTTAAAAAGAAAGCATCCAAGAAAAGAAGAGGTAGATCTGCCCGTTCAAGAAATGTATCTCAAACTCCAGCGTCCACTCCTATCAATGAGGAAGCTCCAAATCTTGAACAACCTACTGATGAAACAACTTCAGAAATGGAAAATACTACGACTGAAGCTACACCTCCAGTTTTAGATGGGACTGATATAACTCCATTTGCTGAGGAAGAACTATATACCGAGACAGGAAGAAGAAAACGGGCAGCTGCATCTGTGTTTGACAAATCAAAAGAAAAACAGCCAAATGTTGATGTTCGGAAAAAACAGAAAGTTGTAGCAAGGAAAGATGAGGATCAAATTTCACAGCCAAAACAATTTCAAACAAATGGAGCAACGATGGGTGAAAATAACGAACCGGATAGAGTGTTTCCACCCGACATTGTAGCTGCTTCTACTACAGAAATTCCTGGTTATAGTCAAGGGTCAGATTTTGTCGATAGTCGTCGTAAGACAATCTCAAGTTACTGGAGTATTACTGAATCAAATGCATTTCCTAAGCTTTTAGAAGAATATGGAACAAAATGGACAACTATTGCTGATCAATTGTCTACTAAAACTGCAACTATGGTTCGTAATTTTTATCAAAGGAAAGCTGAGAAAAATGGTTGGAATATTATTGCTGAAAGGGCAAATAAGAGATTAGCTGCTAAATTTGCTGCTGTTTTAAATGCAGGTACAGAAGAGGTTGATCAGAACCCGGTAGGTCAACTGATCGGTACTACCATGTATGGCATGGATCATGAAACTCCAGGTTCTGGTGTAACAATAACGCAACAACAACCATATATTCCAAGTAGTACATTTCAACATACCATTGCAAATGTTGTACAAGGGCAAGTTCCTCCAAAACATCACGTTCGTCCAGCTATTAGTAATTTGATTTCAGACGATTCAGTAACATATCAACATCAACCACAATTACAAACCCCTCATCAACGAAGTTCCATCATGAGTCTTTTAAATAATGACTCTAGTCCCGTCAAGGCTGAACCACATTATGAAGCAGCTCCTGCCCCTGCTCCTCATCGAGCAATGGCTAATTTGAGGGATTTGTTGAATGCTCCTTCTTCACCAGTTGAGTCGTCTCATGCAAATTAAGTATTTACTAGATTATTACATGGAGATCCTCGGTTGTAATAAGCAGGTCAAAGAAACGAAAAGTATGTAATTAATATAACTTTTTCAGTGTATAACTATATTTATACCCATTCTTGTATTATTTATATATATTATTATTATATTATATTATCATTTTCTGTCTCCTGAGTGATTCGTTGAATTGAAGTATATCAGAATGTCCACTCAAACAATACCTAAAGAATAATTCAAATATTTGGGCTTTCTAAATAATTGCTTAGCTTTCCTTAATGCCACTTTTTTTGTTACAAAATTTCTATTATTCTTATAAATAACTTATTTATATATGAAAGAATCAAAGAAGTCATTCTGAGGAAAACCATAGCAAAGGGGGTGTGGGGTCAGTATGGTTATTTGTGTCAAGAGTAAAAGTCAGAATGGTAAACGAAAAATAGATCACGGGCTTCCTACACGTCTTGTTCGGTGGCAAAAGTAAGTTTTTCCTCTCCTTTATTTATATTATTTCTTAGTGTTGAGCCGTCCATAAAAAATATAAAAGAAATGTGGGTGTAAGTTACCCGCACTTTGGTAATTTCGTCGAGGATAAAAAGAAATCCTTCTCGACGAAATTTATTTACTCTTTTTCCTTATTTTAATTAGGCGTTTAATATACAAATTTAGTGTATAGCAATTAACACTTAGAGGTCTTACGGTGAAATAGTTAGATTGTGAATCCGAAATTTCTTCATGTTTCTTGATTAGTGTAATATTCATTATATAGATAGGACCAAATTTGGTCGTACACAACTCTAAGTTGTTCGAATTCGAGCTCTCTGCAAAACCATCGTTTGAATCTAACAGAGATGTTTGCGAATCTTGCGGAGAACTCATATGCGAACAACTTAGAGCATTGTACGAACATACCAGTTTATATCATGAATATTACCCCAGTCAAAGTTATATGAGAATTACACGCATTGCCAAATAAATCTGGATTGAAGTCAAACCAATTGCTAGAAATATACAGTCTACTAAATATTTTGACTTTTATAAATATATATATATATATATTGAAAAATATATGAGAGCTATAATAACTGTACTTTATCGGGTATTCAAAAACGCAAATATAAGATGAAATCTTATAAAAACAATTGACAAATAACCTAAAGGGTATACTCTTAAAAATTTGTGGTAATAATACAAAAAACAAATTCAAACCAGCAAATCAACTAATCAATCATAAGCTACCAGAACTACGTTGGTTTACTAGTGTTGTTCAGCGTGAGCTTCAGTCTCATTTTCTGCCTTCTTACCAAATTGAACAATTTCAAAATCACGTTGGATATAACTAGTGTTATAGATGGTTTTACCATCTTCGCCAGTATACCTGGAAGGTTGAATACTAGTTTCAACGTACATTTTGTTGCCCACTCTCAATACTTTCTCCAATCTAGTACGTTGAATATCATCAAACACAGTGATTTGATACCAATCAGCTTCGGTTACTTCTTTGTCTTTATGGTATCGGTCTACGGCAAGGGAATATTTGACATACTTTCTACCTTGTTCAGTCTGGTTGAAGTCAAAGTTTCCAACTCTTCCAATAAATGTGGCCTTTGCAAAGGTAGATCTTGGGGCAGTTGACGAAAGGGAACGAGTAAATGATCTTAACATGACGAATTTTTATAAATACCTACTTTGCAACACTCAATTGATACGAATAAGGAATGTGTGATTATAAGAAAGCGAAAACCAGCAGATTTATTTTTGTTTTTAAAACCAGTAAAACGAAACGAAAAAAAATACCCACTTCATGCGCGCGTTGTTAAATGCATTAATGAAAAATGTCGTATAACTTTAAAATTTGTTGCGACATAGTTGATAGGTCGCACATATGGTAGTTGCCGGTCGTGTGAATTGAACGGAAATTTTTTCCTTTATGGAATTGGGAAAAAAATTTCAACTCTAACATTGAGTTTAACAAGCTTTCTAGATCAAAAGATATTGGGAACACACTGATGTCGTGGAAAGGTCTTACTGTGTTTAGGGGGCTACCAACGTCTCAAACCAGAGGGTTGATGAAATCATGTGTACGATTAAAACATTCTACTACTAACCAACAACAACAAGATCAAGAAACAGGACAAGCTCGTAAAACATTTAGGGACCAATACAAAGAACCACAAGCACCAATGTTGGACTTGGCAAAGACACGAGAATTTGAAAGATTAAGAATAGTTCCTGTTTATCCTGCATTTTATGGTGGGAATCCAGTACATGATGAGAATATGACTAAATTGAAAGAAGTATTATCCCGAGCTAATTCTATACCTACTCGTCTAGTACCAGTTGAAGAATTTGCTACTGAGAAATTCATTTCATTTGATACTTATGCTGAAAGATGTAGCTCTGGGACAAGAGTCAGAAGACGTGATTTTGACGAAGTTGTCGAAGTTTTGAATCGATTAAGAAGTATCGATTTACAATTGATGCCACAGTTTGTCATTGATATTTTGAAAGAATATCGTGCTGACAGTACTTCGATATTATTAAATCAAAGAAAATTAAAAGAGTTGGATGAATTCGGAAGAGCTCATGGTAAAGCAAAGAGAAAGAATGCCAGAGCTGAAGTTTACATGGTAAAAGGTGAAGGGTCGATCCTTGTTAACGGGAAATCTTTGACTCAATATTTCAGTAGCGAATTTGAACGTGAAAAAGTTGTATATCCCTTCCATGTAATTGAGCAAATGTCCAAATATAATGTATTTGCCAAGGTATATGGAGGTGGAGTAACCGGTCAATCTGAATCTATCATGTATTCTATTGCTAAAGCATTGGTTGTTTTCAACCCATTATTAAAGAATAGATTGTCAAAAGCTGGATTGATGACTAGTGATGCTAGAGTTGTTGAAAGAAAGAAACCAGGTAAAGTCAAGGCCAGAAAATCACCAACCTGGGTCAAACGTTAGACAGTTATACATACTTATATTTACAGTTTATTCTATCATGTACATATCTAAATATTTAATCACAAATAGTGTCCAAATATAATAACACCGATTCTAATTCTCCCTTTTCATATTTAGGAATTTTTCCTTGGAATGATGCACCTTTCCCACCACCTTTTAATTGGGACAATCTTTTCTTTAATTCAGTTTGAATTTCCTCAGCTTTTGGTCCCATAACTTTAACCATTCCTCCATTTCCTGACGGATAATCACCATTAATCAACACAAGAGTATTTTTAGAAGTCAAATCAACTTTGGTGCTTTTATTGGTATTAATTAAAGTAGCAATTTCCTTTTGGATCAATGTCAAATATTCAGGATTATTATCGGCACGATAAACGTAACCAAGTGAATTATCGACATTTTCAAACTTGGTAAAGAGTCTATTTGCTTCCATACTAGCAATTTGTTTAAGTAGACCAGATACCATTGAATTTGACTTACGATAGCTTTTATTCAATTGAGCTACTTTGTCAACAACTTCTTCAATTTGACAACTTAAGTGATTTCCAGATACATCCTTTAATATATCGTGCTCTTTTCTTAAATAATTCGAGACCCGGTTCCCACATGTGAAAAACAACCGAGAATGACCACCTCTAACACTAACTTGATGTAAAAGGGCAATGGTTTGGATTTGACCAGTCGAGGTTAAATGAGTTCCACAACATGGATTAGCATCCAAATCTCCAATCTTAACAATACGAACAATACCCTTGGATAAGTCATAATCATCCGGCAAATGTGTCACATCAACTTCATGACCATGTTCATCAGGTGTTACCACGTGAATCTCGTGGTTTTCTAAAACTAACTCATTGACTTTGGTGTTAACTTCAGCTACAACTTCGTCAGATACTTTCTCTGGTAATTCAATATAGTTAATAACATCACCCATTGACCAACTTAAAGTTTCAAGGCTATAAGTGTCAAACACAGCTGAAAGTAAATGCTGACCAGTGTGTTGTTGCATAATATCGATTCTTCTACTCCAATCCAACTTCAAAGTAACTTCTGTCCCAGGTTCTATTAATTCATCGGTAATATGAATAGCCTTTAACTTATCACGAATAACTGACTTGACATTAACTTCTTTATTATCAGGCAAGGTGATAGTTCCTCTGTCAAAAGGTTGGCCACCACCTTCCGGAAACAAGATCGTGTCTTTCAACTCGACACCATACTCGATCTGTTTGATCTCAGGAGTTGAAGATTTCTTGTTCTTGTTTTGCTTGTCCCTTGGGGTTGCCGGAGGAACAAATTCAAAACTTGAGATTACAGTGGTATTGAAAACCTTCAAGAATGAGTTCTTTTGACAGGCCAAAGCACCAACAATTGCAGTTGTCATCGTGAACTATCTTCTTCTCTGCTTAGTAAAGGTAAATCTTTGGTTGGTTATGAGAAAAAAGACAAGAAAAAATCTAAATTGTCGGTTCGATTTACCGAGATATCGCGGATAACATTTCTAAAATATTAAAATAAATATAAATATATAAATATATACCCCTTGTTCTACTTCCTTCGAAGTATGAATCCAAGAATAACCGAAGATGCCAATACAGTCGCCACACCCGAAATAAGTACTTCGTTAGATACTCCATTGATTATAGTTTCTTTGCGTACTTCTTTCTTTTCCTCTTTCTCAACAACAGGCTTAATTATCTTGACCGGATCATGTAGATTGTGAAGGTACAAATCAGCCTTTTCATTCTTCAACTTTTGGTTTATACGAATACATTCCACCAAATCACCATTGGATGTTATAGATACCACATCTCCTTCATCGTCGACATAACTAATCGCATAAATAGTTTCATCTAATTGAGTATTAGATGACGTGACAGATTTCGCCGATGATGCTTCAATTGGTCTTTCGATTTTCAAAGTGTTGAAATCCTTTTCTATTAATTTCAGATCAATCAATTCTCGTAATTTCTCTACACCTTCACTGGCACGTACTGTGATTCTATTCACTCGGTTTTCAATTCCTGGAGACTTGAATTTAAATGTAAACGGTGGATCAATTTCTTCGGCAACAGCTGTTGTTCCTGGGGTTGTGACTGGACCAATGTCTTTTACGCCACGTGTTTCTGAATAAGTCTTACCATCAGCATGTGAGATTGAATCTGCTGGACCAATATCAAACAGGTGAAGCTCAGATGGAGTAACATCGGGAGGTGGGAGAACAGATCCCATAAATCCACCTGCAATCGCATCTTTATTGCTACTACGTCCTCCTGCGGAAATTGAATCAGAATGAACAGATTCACTATCATCAAGATGTTGATGATCAAATGAAGTCCAGAATTTATTCCATGCTGGTCCAGCACTAGAACCTTGGCTGGTAGATGCCTCCATACGGGTGGGATTAGGCGTCATAGGTACATCGCTACTTTCAACTTGTTTAATCTGATTCAATGTCACATAAGTTAATCTCAAAACATCAACAATACCGATAATTTCTTGTTCCTGTCCAACTACAGGTAAATTCAAATAATGGCCTTCAAGCATTTGTCGAAGTGCTTGTTGAACTGGGAGATTGATATTAGCCACATCTGGATGTGGAGTCATCACTCTTACAATTGAACATGTTTTGGGGTCTAAACCAGCAGCAATGACACGTAAAACCACGTCTTTGGATGTGAAAATACCAGCAACTTCATCATTTGTATCCTTAATCAACACTGCGGTTGTTCTGTTTTCTTTCATCAAAATAGTAGCCTCATATACAGACGCTTTAACATTGGTGAATACGGGTCCAGTAGAAAAATCAAGAACACTTTCCAAAGTAGGACTATTCATTTTCTGTTTCAAATTTTCAAAATATTGGTATATTTGAGAAGGATGTTCTTCAATTCCCATTTCACTATGTACTGAATTTAAAGCATCATCCAATTTACTTGAAGAAGAATGGATTCTTTCCAATTTTTCCATTTGTTGTTCATAACATTTAGTAATATCCAAAATACCAAGAACTTGATTACTTTCTTCATCCAATACCGGCAAGTGTCTAAACCCTTTTTCCACCATTAAAGTCAAAGCTTCAGATGCAGGTTGATCAGCATAAGCACAAATAGGATTAGGAGTCATGATTTGGTCGACTGTTACCGATGAAGCATTCAACCCAGCACCAACCACTCTAAACGCTAAATCTTTGGCTGTGAAAATACCCATTAATTCTCCAGTTTCGTTAATCAGGGGTGGAAGTGGCGTTAGCCTTTTTCATGGGAGAAGTTGACGACACAGTTGGTGTTGCAGGTATAGAAGATTTCAACATTTTAAATCGTTTTTTAATTCCTTGGTTAAAATTCTTGAAACTCTTCTTTGCGCTTATTCTCTTCTTCTCTTTGTTTGAAGTAGAACTTAATTTCAGATCAAACAGTAGATTTGGGTTGGACATAACAAAATTAAATCTTAGTGTACAATTGTATTAGGCGAAAATGTAAACAATTGAAAAAGGTCGTGCGATTACTTATTTTGGCCGAATCCGGTATAATTGAACTATCTCTCTGAACAGTAATTGACTACAGAAGTACCCCTAGTAAATGATTGAAATGATGATTTGACTTGACAGGAAGGTGAAATTTTCAAAACAATAGTGGTGACGGCAAAGGATTAAAGAACTTGGCGCCCAGTGAAGCTTATCTTGAACTTTGAAAGTAAAACGTTAAGAACCGAGATTTTTCTAAAGTATCACAATTATCTCGCTATTGGGAATTAGACAAATTACAAATCAAGTAAAACCAACTCAATTTATAATTTATTTGGAAATTTGTAGAGGTTAAGAATTTATGGTTCGATGCAAAACCTAAATCCTTTTGCAAGTGCATTTTTATTTTCCGGGGAAAAATCAAACGACTTTTCTGATCCCGTTCCTAAAATTTCCTTGATTTCTTCCGAAAAGGGGAACAACAACCTTAATTACATTCTGTATCGGCTGTCATTTCTTTAGAAAGAAACTAAAAAGATGTCTCGAGAGTTTGGCAGCTAATTAGAGTAATTTACAATTTACTAATTCTATATATACTTGATGTTAAGCTTAATTTGCCCATCGATTTGTCCAAGTTTAGGTTACACCTACTGTTGCAGATCAAATATGAACAGGGCTTCTGTTTCTTGGCAGGCTAGTTCATGCTTTCTGCCAGCATCTGATCTGCTTGCCTTCTACGTTTTTTTACAGTTAAAAGGCTTGCTCAGAAAATAGACTCCTGCGAAAAAGTTCTCGAACAAAATAATTATATACGAGAAATAAAACAATAAAGGTCGATTTTTCTTAACCCGTTTTTATCATCTGTCCAATACGGAATAATATATACCATCAAATCACGTGAAAGTCGTTGTCAAGTAATGACCAGATACCATGCAACTGCTTCATTAAAGGAGCTAATCGAGTCAACAACCGGTGTACCGTCATCGTTGAAAAGTAGATTACTTAATGAGGAATCACTCATCACCCATAGTGATTTAATTGAATTCTATAAACTATGTAAACCAACGGATACACTATTAGATCTTGTTAAACTAACAAAATTAAGTATTCCTAATAAAAATATAACCCCAACAAAACCAAAAACCAAACAATACTTGGAATTGATGGAGAGACTAAGGTTGGAGGAGAAGGAACGTGAATACAAACGATTGATCAATCCTTCTCCAGAGTATGAGACTTTGTACGACGAGAACTTTATCAACGGGGAGAACGAACAATTAACTATGTCTCAGATGCATAAGGAATTGAAGCATCAATTAACTACCATTGTTAATATTTTGATAAGTGTGGTTAGTGTAGCATATGCCATTTGGTATTGGACGGAATCATCATGGGGACTCCCAGTGAGTTATCGATTGTTATTATCGATTTTCTTTGGGTTATTAGTATTGATTGCTGAAGTTGTTGTGTATTTGGGTTATTTAAATAAGATCGACGATGCAAGATTAAAAGAAAGGAAAAAGAAGGAGGTGAAGAAAGTAATAAAGACTGTCGATTTGAAGAAGCAGCAGTAATTATAGATAGTTTCAGTACTTGTCCTTATTCCATTGAATCTACATCAGCCCCTTACTATAAATATTTCTATTTGCAACCAAAAACATGTTTTCTCTAAAAAAGTTACTCCCCTCTTTTTGGTTGTAAATATTTCTACCAACTAAATTAATACCCACAGCAAATCAAGCACACCAATAATACCACAACATATAGTCCCAATGACAACTAATAACTACGTTCCATATTCAGTAAACTCCTTAATCCGTATAATCGTTCAATTCCCATTGTTTGCCTACATTGTTGGGTTTATTGAAGATTTCATTATCGGAATTATGAAAACAGGTCCGATTCCAAACCATATCGCGTTGATAATGGATGGTAACCGTACCTATGCCAAAAACCATCGTTTACCTTTGAAGGATGGTCATTTGGCAGGAGCCAACGCCTTGGTCAAAGTTTGTAATACCAAATAATTGTAGCCTACTTAAATTCAAAATTGTACTAACTAAAATCGTGTCAGGTTCTTGAAGTTTGTTATAAGATTGGAATTGATCAAGTCACAATTTATGCATTTTCTCTTGAAAATTTCAATAGGTCAAAAGAAGAAGTAGATACATTATTTGGCATGCTTCGTGATAAACTTAAAATGATTTCTGAACATGAGAAATCCTACGCCAGATACAATAAAGTATGTATTAAAATAATTGGCAACCGTTCCTTTATCCCACCTGATATTTTGAAGGATTTAGAATATATTGAACAAGTTACTAGTGAAAAATCATCTAGTAAAACCTTACATGTTTGCTTCCCCTATACTGCCCGTGATGAAATCTGTCATTCAATCAAGACAGTTGTCCAAAAACGAATTGATGGTGAAATTCAATCTAAGGAAGATATCACAGCCTCTATGATTCAAGATAATTTTTATTTTGGTAAAGATGTAAATCCATTAGATATTTTAGTAAGGACAAGCGGTCATACAAGATTGAGTGATTTTATGCTCTGGCAATGTAACGAAGGTTGTACTATTGAATTTCCTGATGTTGTATGGCCGGATTTCGGATTTATCTGTATAATTTCTGTTTTGTTCAAATGGAGCTATTATAAAACTATTCAATTAGAAGAAGAAGCAATCCAAGGTAAAAAGCCCAACCTTAAAGAAGCTATCCCTCCTGTTTTATTACATGAATTACCCTCCGCCCCACCTGCAGCTTCCGTTTCTCGAAGATAGGCTCAAGTTCTCTATCTATGCTATTGAAATAATGTTTGCTAATTTATTAACTTTAAATATATATACATGTTGCTATTTTAATAGATCTACATCTCAGTAACTTCTGGTACTTTGTTTGATGATTTCTCTCTGGCTTCTTGAACGAGTTGCTCAAGTTTTATTGCCTTTTCCCTATCGTCTCTCTCTTGATTCAAGTAAATATTAGAAGATTTGAAATCTTCTGGTCTCAATACAATAGCATTAGGGTTTCTTTCACTCTTCCATCTTTTATTTACAACACCTTCAATTTCGTCATACAATGCTTGTAAATCATGACATTTAGAAACTTGATAATCATTCAAATCAAATCCTAAAACTGATTGTAACTCCTTAGTTAACTTAAATCTGAGCTTTAAATCATGTAATGCAAGTTCACTGAAGTTATTCACTTCTGTAATACCAGAAACTCCACTATAAGCTTCAGCAACTAAGTTTTTCAACTGATCTTTGTTCGTATAAGTTTTTTCGAGATCTTCAGAAAGAACATCATTCTTTTTCCATTTGATAATCTTGAAATCAGGCAAATCCCTTTCCATATTAAATTCAACGTAATCGGGTGAGTTTTCAGCATCCAAAACAGTTATCTTCCCACTGATGCCTTCGTCAAGTAATTCATCTTGTTGTTTAATTATTTCAGATTTGTCCTTCTTTTGATATTTAGCTTCAAGTGCAGCTGGCTTCTTTTTCCCGAATAACTCTCCGACCCAAGAACGGGCAAGAGGTGTGCTGTGAAATGACCTTATAGCGGTTCGCTGTCTGAGAGCTGATGATAACATAAGTAGAGAGTAATCTAGATAACGAATCTATACTCGGTATATTTGAAAAATTTTTAAGAACTTTTTTTTTGTTAGAAAAGTTAAGGGTTACCCGCCTGCAACTGGATTTTTGCAGCATGAACAAACCTTTCGTAGATAATCTTCTTTGAACTTCTTGACCGCTACATTTTAAATGTTCTATATGAGTTATATATGCCTAGAAAGATATTTCTAAGGCTGAGGCTACACAATATTTCCAACATTAACTAATAGACCTAAACTCGGCTCGCCCCGTCTCGTCTCTCACTATAAAGTAATGCAGTTGATCGAAAACAACCTGTTTCAAGTTTGGAAATCTATTCCGCTTTACCAACTCTCTTTTAACTCGATCTAGCAATCGATCCAATCGGTGGTTATCGTAATCGAAGCTATAGGTTTCTTCAAAAACCTCAAGACCTTGAGCGTTGCAATTCTTTCCATAGAAAATTCTCGTTAATGATAATTGTTGTTCTCGTATTAATTTTAGAAAAGTTCGAGAACTATGCTTGAAGTCGTGGCCATACCATGGTTCCAAAAACAAACTATTCAATGAATTTTTCTTTATTACGCCGAGCAATTTGATATAATTAATTGGAGCAGAGTTCAGCAATCCAAACTGACGAAGGTTAGTTGTTTGGAAAAGTACACGACTAAGTTCGGGTACAACAAAAGAAGGAAAAGATTTGTAGTAACCCTGGGGTATGCGAATGTATAAAGACGTCACGACGCTTAAATTGAATAGATTATTCAAGTGCTTCAGACAAATACCCCTCAAAGTCTGGAAATTTAAAGACAATTCTTTAATATTTAGTTTCTCCGGGAAATAGGATTTAAATAAATGAAGTGTGTCTTTTGTTTGGATTGTTAATTGTATCTTTTTGAGCGATTTTAAGCGACATATGAAAGACAAATCTCCAGTGTAATCATCGGTAAGACTCGATCGAAGGATAGTTAAGGACTCGATAGAATGGTTATCCTCCTCAAATAGGAATTGGTTATCACGAATAATTGCTAAATTTCGATATAAATAAGCTTCTAATGAGTCCACTTCTCCCATAGCATTATAATCTAAAATGGTATTAATCCAGGACCAATTTTTTCGAAATCGCCGAACAAACCCTAATGCAATACCGCTATCATCTCCCTGGACTAATATTTCATGCACGAATGGCAAAATTGATTCTTTATGCACAAATAACACGAGGTTTTCATGACTATTTATAATAGTATATTTCACATGAAGAGGAGTTTCAACATAATCTCGAACAGCTAGTCGGCGTATCTGATTGATTTGGATGTATATAAAACAATAAAGCTTTCGAACTGATATTTTATGTAATATTCGGTTTACCAACATCAACTGCAACAAATGGGATTGATTAAGGTAGCAAGCAATCTCATAGAGTATTTCATCGGGTAAAGACAAAATCGAATATTTTCCATTCTGAGGGGAAATATACATTGTCTGCTTTGGATGCAACGTAGTAACAAAAGTCTATTGATATCTCTGTTAAAGAAATCAATGTTGGGTATTCGTGGGGTCAGCACTTGAGATGTGATGCTGTTCTAGTCCCTAGTTTGTAAAAAATAAAAAATAGAAAATAATAATAATCTATCAATGCACCTTGTCTTATTTCGATGTCCTCGAGACAACCCAGTCGAACAATAGATAATCAAGTTTAGAGTTTGCTAATTTATAACACATTTGTTGAAACTAATACGAATATAATTCCAGCTCGTATGAATAAAATTGGAGCTCGTATGCCGTACTTCGTTCCTCCTGAGCAAGCTGGTTTTCAATCACGCGAGGGTTGCAACAAAGTAAGACCGCTCACGATTTGAACGACTCCGATATCATTACAATTGAATATCTAAGCTTCTATACACTTAGTCCATGCAACACCCTGTCAATCAGCGACCACGTGAACCAAAATAAGCTTTAATATAACTTAAAATGTTAGATGATTGTTCGGTTAGATAACGATTTGCGCGGGGAACTCGTGAAACTCGGCAGATTTTCTTCACGATATGCTAAAAAGACCGGACCAAATAAGTTCAAAAACCTATCATATGGGAGGGATCGAGCGACCCAGGTAAACCAAATGATCAGCAGAATCGGTGGAAGGTTAGGATTGAATTGAGTGAAGGTTAAATGCCGAAGATCGAGGAAACTTTGTTGTAAAATTAAAGCCTCCCCACATCAACACATGATGCCCTGCGAGTCAAGTTCCACCTATAATTATTATATACGATTGGCTGCATAAGACCTGGCCACGATTACCCCGAAATATTACCACAAATATGCGCTATACAGAACTACAATCAGATTTCCGATTCCTAAAAAGAAATGACCGTAATCAATTGTGCACTCAGATGCAGGATTGTTTCTTTTTTTTTCTCAATGGAGATTTGACAGAAGTTCGGAAATGATTGCTTGCATGCGGGCCACAAAAAGAAATCTCACCAAAAGATTTTAGACTGTGCGTCATCAGTTTCAGATACTTTTAATTAAACAGGGTCATCAAAAAAAGTAAGCTACCCGTGAAATCTATGTTGAGACAGTGGTATTTTGCGGGGTGTATTATCTAGCTCACTAAATTCATGATCTATCCCAATGGAGCAAAGTAGAGTCACTAATTTCGCTAATACCTGAAGCGTAAGACTTAAGTAGATCGACATATGATTGTCCGGAAAAATGTAACAGGCTTACCTTTGCTTTGTTAAGCATGAGCACCACAATGATCCGCGGTACGGCTTTCTCTGGCTGGCTTTGAAAAAGCACCTGTTTTCTTTGTGCCGATAAACAATGATATTTTTTAATCCGGGAAAATCCCTACTGCGCAAAAAATATCTATGGAAATTCACCCCAAACAATGGGTGTGTTGCTTAGAAAATATTGCTGCATGCATGAACTTACCCCAGATCGTCTACCTAATTTGCCAAGAAACGGAGAAACTGAGTCGGAACTCCACGGATATTTACCCCCAAAAGATAATATTTTTATTGTTTTGCAAAAAAGGAAAAAGAAAATATGAAGAAATTAGTTGGAAGATGACAATCAAGCATGGGTGGGGGTCACATTTAGTTTCGATCCTTTTGCAGTATATAAACAGTTCAATATCCCTCGTTCATATTTGCGAATTTCCTTTCTACTCTATAATAAATACGAAGTAGTAAACACACACTACAAAACATGCCTTCTAAACTCGATGCTGCTTTTGCGAAGCCCGCTTTAAAAGTGAGGACCTTCTTAGATGCATTCCCTAAGATCTACAATGTCTACTTCATTGCCATGATTTCTACCATTGCTGGTATGATGTTCGGTTTTGATATTTCTTCCATGTCCGCTTTCATTGGTACTGATACTTATATCAGATTCTTTGACAATCCAGGTTCCACCATTCAAGGGTTTATCACTTCTTGTATGGCTTTAGGTTCATTCTTCGGTTCCATTGCTTCTTCATTCATTTCCGAACCTTTCGGTAGAAGATTGTCCTTATTGGTTTGTTCATTCCTTTGGATGGTTGGTGCTGCTATTCAATCTTCTTCTCAAAATCGTGCCCAATTAATTATCGGTCGTATCATTTCTGGTATGGGTGTTGGTTTC
Source organism: Spathaspora girioi (assembly GCA_001657455.1). Lineage (NCBI taxonomy): Eukaryota > Fungi > Ascomycota > Pichiomycetes > Serinales > Debaryomycetaceae > Spathaspora > Spathaspora girioi. The sequence goes on along the minus strand of LQMS01002375.1, from coordinate 49,297 downwards.
GGTTCTTCTGTTGCTCCAATTTACGGTGCTGAATTGGCTCCAAGAAAGATCAGAGGTTTAATTGGTGGTCTTTTCCAATTCTCCGTCACTTTAGGTATTTTGATTATGTTCTACCTTTCATATGGTTTAGGTCATATTGATGGCGTTGCTTCATTCAGAATTGCTTGGGGTTTACAAATTGTCCCAGGTTTACTTATGTTCTTCGGTTGTTTCATTATTCCTGAATCTCCACGTTGGTTAGCTAAACAAGGCTTATGGGATGAAGCCGAAGACATTGTTGCCAGAATTCAAGCACATGGTGACAGAGAACATGCTGATGTTTTGGTTGAAATCGGTGAAATTAAGGAACAACTTTTAATTGATGAAAGTTCCAAGACTATTGGTTATGCTACATTATTCAAGAAGAAGTATATTAGAAGAACCTTGACTGCTATTTTTGCTCAAATCTGGCAACAATTAACTGGTATGAACGTTATGATGTACTATATTGTTTATATCTTCCAAATGGCCGGTTACTCTGGTAATGCTAACTTGGTTGCTTCTTCTATTCAATATGTTTTAAATACCGCTACTACTGTACCTGCATTGTTCTTGTTTGATAGAATTGGTAGAAGACCATTATTGATTGGTGGTGCCATTTTCATGATGATTTTCCAATTCGGTGTTGCTGGTATCTTAGCTACTTATTCTGTTCCTTGGCCAGATTCAGGTAATGAATCCGTCACCATTAGAATTCCAGAAGATAACAAACATGCTTCTAGAGGTGTCATTGCTTGTTGTTACTTGTTTGTCTGTTCATTTGCTTCCACATGGGGTGTGGGTATTTGGGTCTACTGTTCTGAAGTTTGGGGTGATTCAAGAATCTCCCAAAGAGGTAATGCACTTTCTACTGCTGCTAACTGGATCATTAACTTTGCTATTGCTATGTATACCCCAAGTGGATTCAAGAATATTTCTTGGAAGACTTATATTATCTACGGTGTCTTCTGTATTGTAATGGGTATTCATGTCTTCTTCGGTTTCCCAGAAACTAGAGGTAAGAGATTGGAAGAAATCGGAGAAATGTGGGATTCAAATGTACCAGCTTGGAGATCTTCCTCTTGGGAACCACATATTCCTGCTACTTCAGATGCTGAAATTGCTAGAAAGTTGAGTCTTGAACATAAAGAAGGTGGATTGATGGAAGACTCTAACTCTTCTGCTGATAGAGTTTAATTCTACACCTAATGTAAAGTATGTAATGTTTCATGATCTTAATTATATAGTAAATTCGAATAATAATAATATTGTTTTTCAAAATTTTAAGTAGGTCATTCGTTTCTGTCATATTTTCAGCGAACCTTAAGCATGAAAAATATCACATATAATTAGGATCATGCACGTTTTGTGTTTCAAGTTACGGGAGTCGTAGATCATTCCGAATATGGAACCACATTGAAAGTGTATCACAACCGATATCGAAACAACATGTAACGCTAGTTGAGTATCTCGTATATAGAATATCTATCAGTCTGCAAGTAGGCGCACCTTAATTTATCCGTTAGGGGGTGAAGGAAATCGAATTAAAACATTTAACAATAAGAAATTCTTGGAACATTCTTCAATATTTTTGAATCTCAAATCTGTATTATATCATCCAAATCAGTCCCTACACCCCACATTTCTTCAAATTAGTCGAAACACCCCCTTCCCTTTTCCTGAATGGTTTTCTTTCACCCCCTCTCATTTTTCATAACTCTCCTTTTATTAGAGTGCGAGTAGTTCTAACATTACTCAAGCTCCATTAGAAATACACTACTGAGTATATATATATTCATTATACAAATAAAAATCCTCTCTAAACTTATTTTCCTAGAACAATTTCTTTTTCTTTAAAAACCCAAATGTAAAGATGGTAATTACGATATAAATTCCAATTCCTACACCAATAGCTTGCTGATCTATAAACCCATTACCTGCATCAATCGTGTTCCGCGAAGAAACCGATGGCTCTGCTGGTGCTTGAAAAGCATCATAATTAACATTAATATCTCGTTTATGGTCTGGATTATCGATGCTTGTAGGCAAAGAACCTCCTGGTGGTATGACCGTTGTGATTGTTTCTTTAACCATCGAAGTTGCAGGTACTTGAGTTGCTGTAGGTGTTGCGGTTGCCGATGCAGTCGGATTAGCTGCCACTTGAGAAACGGTGACTTGCCCTACGTCGCACCATCCATGCACTGGAATACAATTGATATACTTACACCATTTGCATTCAACTCCCAGATCAATTCCATTTTTAAAGAAATTTTTAATCAAAACGGCAAAATATACAATGGCAAGGGCAAATGCCACGACCCTGACACAAATCCATATAATGAATCGATTGCGTATTTTCTCTTCTATGGCATACGTTGGATTCCAATGATCCAAGAATTGATCCCAAGTACGGCGATCTCTGCGATAAACAATTATTCCATCAATGTATACCCAATAAGGATCCGTTAAGAATACAATCGCCATGAGAACACCCATTGCAAATCCTCCAATGTGACTAAAATTATCCAATCCAGGTAAAAGCCCCAATACAAATGACACTACTATTTCCCCAATCATAATACAGATGAAAAGGGTATAATGTTTGGTTCCATACATGTTAGTGTTCTTTTTCCCCGTATAAACAAATAATAACATATTTGTAGCTACAATTCCGAAAAGTGCTCCCAGGGCACCTGTAGATGCGATCCCTTGAGGAGTAAAATTTGCTCCTAAAAGAAACCCAGCAATCCCACTGGCAATATATATTATTGCATATTTTAAAATCCCAATGTTTCGTTCTATTGATCCTCCCATTGTCACTTGTAACAATAAATTGAAAATAATATGCAAGAACCCAGCATGAAGGAATATCGGAATAAAGATTCTATACCATTGATCAGGAATAAATGCATTATCTTTCACTTCCATTCCTGATAGACCACATAATTCAGCTAAGTTACATACATAAGTATCAACTGTGGTGGAATTGGCACAGGGGAATAAAATAGTAGTATCATCAGTTACCCCAAGTATTTGACGCATGCAAGGGACATATCTAGCCCCCATATTGATAAACAAAAAAGTTGATGGGCCCAACATAGGATTAAAATAGGGTTTTGTTTGAAATGCAGATCCCGTTAAAATCCTCATTCGTACAAGTTCAACAATGAATACGATTACTTGAATTAAAGTTACAACAATTGTGAAATATGGAAGTCGTGTATAATGAAATCGAGGCTTTCTTCGTAATGTACGTATTCTATTCTTTTCATTTCGCCTAAATCTATCCTGTACCGAATCAAACTCTTTATCACTGCTGGATTCGGTAGACTCTTCGTTGATTCCTTTGTCTTGGGCACTGAATGGGTTGGAAACATTAGTTGCGATGGGTGCAGGAATGGAACCCTGGTCAAAATGCCTATTATATTCGTCTCTAAATGGGTCACGTCGTGGGCCACTGGATCCATTTGGAAATGGTGGTAAGTAACGATTCGATAATGTCGATAATTCATATTCATCTGTTGTGTCGGATTCTGAATTTTTAACTTGTGGATAGTGGCCCAGATAAAGATGGGTACTACCTGACATAAACAGTCGCAGCAGTGTATTTTGGTCTTTAACGTGAGCCAACTGGGGAGACTCTGTATATGAACGATCTTGGTAGCCAGTCTGGCGAGGCTGTGGTGATTCGTTAGAATATTGTTGTACTAGATGGGATGCGTATCTCATTGGACGTTGCTGTTGTTGTTGACAACGGTCTGAAAGTAAAGGAAGGGAAGATTGACTGTTTACATTTGCTGCTGATGTTGAATTCATTGCAAGATCTTTATTCAAAGCTGTTCCTGACTCGGCAGATTTGGACGGCAAATCAAATACTGAACTTGGTCGTTGTGGTTGATGATATGGAGAGTTTGAATATTGTTGATTGTGCAGTCTACTTACTGGTGAAGGGGAGAAATCAAACGAGTCTATGGAGTCGCGATTGTGATTTATCTCTAAAGGTCTGGCTTGCAGTCGTTGCAGATGTTCGCGGTAAGAGCCACCATTATCTTCGGTGTCTATTGGATATGGAATTTTACTCATGTTGATCTTAGTTTGCTCTCCTATAAAGAACAAAGAAAGACTTGCAGAGTACTTGCGTTATGTAGCAGAATGAGATCTGTGTTTTTTTTTTTTTAATCTTGGTAAGGAAAGCAAATTGGGTGATTAGCAACAGAACTTTTAAACAAACTAAATAGCAAATTAAAAAAAATAGTAACAAGATACGAAAAGACGTGTGTTTCTTCTTCTATGCTAGATTTTGTGGTGGTTGAAACTTGTTAGAAAAATGTAAAATATTATAACTACGAAGAAAATGGGTGCCTTAGAAAGCCACTGTAAAAAGGAATGTGCAGTTACGCACATTACCTCAGAGCTGCTGACGCTTAGTTTGGAATTAAAAATAAGAAATATGCTTCTAAATTTAACTTTTCTTTTTTCCAAGAATATGAATGTCGCACGGAAAAGTGCGCGTTTCTCGCTTTGTTTGCATGCAAGTGTGTGTCGCGTCATGTATGTACGGATTAGTTACGATGAGTAAATTAAGTATAAGGTTCTAGATAAAGTAGAGTAGATGAGAGTTTCAGATCAGAACTTTAAAATACGTGATGTTAAATTACTCCTCATTTTATAGAACTTTTTCACAGAATATTGTCAAAGAATAACAAGTTCAACTTCAAATACTGCCAGATTCTGCGAAACCCCAACCTGCAATACGTAACTATGGGAGATTTTACATGTTATTTTTCAGTTTCCAGCACCACGATATTTTATTGTCTCTATATAGTATTAATATCTTTCTACTTCACTTAAATAATGCATCATTAGATAAAGGATCCATTTTCAACACTTGGTTTCTCTTTTTAATCTTTCTTTCCAAGGCTTGTTCATTTCTAGCCATTGCTTGTTGAGCTGCTTGTTGTTTAACTTGAGCTCTAACAAAGTTAGGAGAAACATATTCTTTATTTTCGTAAATCTTTGGTCCGCCGAATGAACCTTCCAAAATTGTAATTAAAGTTAAAACTAATCTTGGTCCAATTTCAACCAAATTTAATTCTTCAGCATTGATTTCATTGGATTCGCTATGTTTAACATCAACGGTTTCGTTAATTTGATAATTTCTAATCCAAATCTTACCATCAACAATTGAGAATGTCATGACATGATCCACAAATGGTTTGGATTTTCTAGCATTTGGAGGTACACCAAATGAATGAATAAACATTTCTTTCAATAATTTAAAATGATCATTTTCTAAAAATGATTTATCAAAACTTAAAATTGGTCTTGATCCCTTCAAACAATTCCCCGTGAAATTTAATTCATTCAAAGTATGTAAATTTTGAATATGGAATTTAACAGTTGGTCCATTAGGTGGTTTAGTAATCCAAAGGTATAAATCTTGATGCTTTCTACATTCAAAGAAGAAAATATTATTACAGTTGTATAATTCAGCAACTTCATTTAATTGATATAAGTTCTTTTTGGAATCGAATTTAGGTTCTTTACGAGCATGTGGTAATAAGTTCATTAAATCAGAAATTAAATGACGATGTCTATAAGTAATACCACGAGATGAAATCACCAAAACCCTTTGTCGGTTTATGTGCTTGGTTTTCTCTGAAGATTCTTTGGTTGTTTTGGATTGTAAAGCTTTGTAAATTGCTGACATTATTGCAAACTTGTTCAGTTATTTCGAAGAGTTTAATCTCTTGAAATTTTTTTTTGATGCAGAGCATCGCAGAGTTAATTTTCACGTTACCCGGAAGTATGTGTGGTAGCGTTTCGCAGGTTAACAGATAGAAGTAGAGAGAAAACTGGTACAGAAGCTAATCTACTGGAACGAACTAGGAGTAGAAGTCTGGGATTGAACGTTAAAATATATTGCAAAGCACAAGCTGCTCCAGATGGAAGCTCTTTTCAGCTAGGAAATCAAGACTTCGGGTGGTACTCGAGTACAATTTCTTCTTCAGAAAGCAAAGAGTCATAAATATAAGATCTTCTCGCCAGGAAACGTTCTTTCACAAAGGTAAACCAACGTATTGTTTATATCTACGTATATTGATACTAAAATATTTATAAAATGAACTAAAGGTATGGATCAAGGTAAGGTGAAGCGGTTTGGATAATGGTGTAGTCTGAAAATCTAAGGTGGAAACGATCAAATAAAAAAAACAACTCTCAACACATATCTATAACTAAAATCAAAATCTTTTAACCATCGAAATTTCTATTGATTCATAAATCACGGTCGATTTCCCTGTTTGATGGTCATATTAGAAAATAAATAATCATATTGGAAACATTCCATCTAGTGCTTTTCTTCAACACCAGCATGCTTAGCTAACCATTCCTTAACGAATTTTTCTTCTTCTGGAGAAGAAGCATTAATTGCAGGTCCAGCATTTACTTCCTTAGAAGCCCATGGCTTTGGAGCAACAAAATAGACTACAGTACCTAAAGTAGCAATAGCTAATTGATGTGGTTGGAAAGTTTTACCAAGTAAAGTGTAAGCAGCACCCATTATTAATGTTTCTTATATAAAGTATTGATATATGGTTTATTTCAAGGTCTTTTTCTAAAAAGCTCTCGGAATTCTCGAAAAGTGAGTGAAAAATTTGTTTGGTTTTGGAATATTTAATTGGACAAAAATTGGTCACGTGTTAGTAAATTGGTAGCGCCGGTGGGGATTGCAAAAAAATAGATTGAAAATAGAATTTAGTGTTTGTAAACTGGATATGCTTTTATAAGTTCCACGGGGAGTAGTTGGAAATTGCATTGAAGAAAAAGGTGAAAATTTTTAGTAGCAAGAATGATAAGATGAATAACTCACTAAAATTGAATTCAAATACTATTGATCTTTCTACTTTGGATGAATTAAGAGATCCCAATTTAATAAGTAGGTATCCTCCATTGTACAACCGTAAGCAAAATCTAATTTCAATTGACAAAAGGCATACTCTTACCCTGGAACCAAGAAATGAATATGGAGATTCTAATTTATCTTCAAGAAGAAGGATTCATCTTCCCCAACTGGTTAATAATGACAACTCCCTTGAATTCAAACAATCTAAATCGGCCAAGAAAAGATCTCGATTCTTTCACTTCTTCACGGGAATATCCAAACAGAATTCAAAGTTAACCAAGCTGGAATTATTGAAACAGTCAATAAGCAAACCTTTAATAACTGGTGATACCTCAGAAACATCTTCTCGTGCTTCTATGGATTCAATATATTTGAATAGTTTATTTCCAACCAGAAAATCCACCAGTATTAAAATAAAGAGGGATTCACTTGAAGAAACAGAGTTTATAAGAAATCAAGAGTTAATTAAACGAAGAGACACTTATTTATCACAGTTGAAATTCCAACCTTTTTCTCCTCCTCTGGAATCTTCTGCTGTTCATAGCATTGTTATTCCCCCAATTGGTTCCAATTATATCCTTGATGATCCAGATATTCCCAGGTTTACAAACAGAATCATTCATCCTAATTTACAACTGCCCCCTCCGGGAAATATTAGAAATAGTGGTGGTAGTAGATCAAGTCGAAGACGAGTAAGAAGACAAGAAAAAGAGCAAGGAGAAATTCAAAATGATATTGGTAGGCCTGGATATACCCCAACGTTTGCTATGTATGATTTAATGAATTTAGATAGTACCTTCTCGCCAACAGAAGATGATGAAGGGTTTGTTCCCAATTCGATTATTTCCCCATATTTGGTAGCCTCGTCTTTCCTACCAGGCAGTTCGTCAAGTGATTCCAATGAAAGTTATTACAGTTTTGAAAAATCCACCGAAGATAGAGACGATCTAAAGGCTTCTGAGCAGGTACAATCCAAAGTGGGAACTAGGAAAGTGACATCACCAATTTATAGAATCACACAGAACTCCCCAACACAATCTTTCCATTCAACCTTTGTTGAAAGAACTACAGATCTTAGATCAAGAAATCATAACCATCATAGTCCTTGGAACAGAAGATGAATCCCCATGTAGTTTGTATAGTTTTTTTTGCAGTCAATATATGTTTGTTATATGCAGTACGATTTAAACCTTTTTTGGTGTTTTCAATATTGAAGAAAAAATGCGATGGATTTTTATAAGCGAATACCCAGCCTAATTACTGTACCTTTGCTAACATGATTACCAATAGAAAAAGATTGTCTAGTGGATTGAGTGTGACTTCCAAGGTATATGTACGTTCTAGAAATGGAAATGCCCTTAAGATCGTCCGTGAACATTATTTAAGAGACGATATCCCTTGTTATTCCCATGCTTGTACCAAATGTCAAGACATTATTAAGCCAGATGCTCAAGGTCAGCTTCCGAAATTCATCTTATCCTCGACTCCTTCCAAGACTAAAGATGGTGTGGCTCACTATGTTGTAATTGATACCAATATTATTCTTCATGCCATTGATTTGTTGGAAAACACCCAGTGTTTCTATGATGTAATTGTTCCACAGACTGTGTTGGAAGAAGTTAGAAATAGGTCATTCCCTATTTATCAGAGATTGAGAAACTTGGTGAAATCGGAGGATAAACGATTCGTCGTGTTTCATAATGAATATAACGAAGCAACATATGTCAATCGTGACAAGAACCAGAGTATCAATGATAGAAATGATCATGCTATCAGAAAAGTTGCCAGTTGGTTCAAATCTCATATAAACACCGAGAACTCAACTACCCCAATAGAGATAATTTTCATTTGTAATGATGTTGATAACTGTTCCAAAGCAAAACAAGAAGGAATTAATTCCAAAACCTTGCTTGAATATATTGATAGTTTACCTAATGGAGAAGATTTACTTGATTTGATCCCTAATGATATTGTTCTTCCGGGAAATTTCCAAAACGAACAACCAGAAACAGTGTTCCCAGAATATTACTCAAATGCTAGAATAATGGCTGGTATAAAGAATGGTACTTTATATCAAGGAATACTCAATATTTCTTCATATAATTATCTTCAAGGTACGGTACTGGTACCTGCGTTTAAAAAGCCTTTATTGATTATTGGATCCAAGAACCTTAATAGGGCATTCAATTCTGATTCCGTGGTTGTCGAATTATTACCAAAGGATAAATGGAAAGAACCATCTAGTACAATTATTGAAGAAGGTTCTATAGGAGCAGATGACAATGCTGGTGATGATGATCAAGTTGGAGATTTAGGGGAATCTAGTATTATTCTGGACAAGGAAAGGATATTCTTAGCTCAAGAAGCAATGAAGGTTACCACATCATCCACCAAAACTGACGAATCAAAACGACTCCAGCCTACTGCCAAGATTGTCGGTGTTGTTAGAAGGTCATGGAGATATTATGTTGGTCAAATCGCTCCTAGTTCAGTCAGTGAAGAAACAGGTCATTCGTCAAGATCTTGTTTTGTTATATTGATGGATAAAGTTTTACCCAAGGTCCGGATTAGAACTCGTAAGGCCAAGGAATATTTAGGTCAACGTATTGTTATAGTTGTTGATTCTTGGCCTTCCAATTCCCGTTACCCTAATGGACATTTTGTCAGAACATTAGGAGAAATTGAAAGTGCCCAAGCTGAAACTGAAGCATTGCTATTAGAACATGATGTGGAATATCGTCCCTTTTCTAAGAATGTATTGGATTGTTTACCTAAAGAAGGTGACAATTGGGTTGTTCCAGATATGACCAATCCTCAAGATTCTCAATTGAAGAAGAGAGTTGATTTAAGAGATAGGTTGGTTTGTTCTATTGATCCTCCAAATTGTGTGGATATTGATGACGCTTTACATGCTAAGCAATTACCCAATGGGAACTATGAAGTTGGGGTCCATATTGCTGATGTTACTCATTTTGTGAAACCAAACACTGCATTGGATCAAGAAGGTGCTTCAAGAGGAACTTCAGTTTATTTGGTGGATAAGAGAATTGATATGTTACCTATGCTTTTAGGTACTAATTTATGTTCATTGAAACCATTTGTTGATAGATTTGCCTTTAGTGTTATTTGGGAATTAGATCAAGATTGTAATATTATTAAAATCGATTATATGAAATCAGTGATTAAATCAAGAGAAGCTTTCTCGTATGAACAAGCACAATTAAGAATCGATGATCCTTCTCAAACTGATGAATTAACCAACTCCATGAGAATTTTATTGAAACTTTCCAAGAAATTAAAACAAGGAAGAATGGATGCTGGGGCCTTGAATTTGGCGTCACCTGAAGTTAAAGTTCATATGGATAGTGAAACTTCCGATCCTCAAGAAGTTGAGATTAAAAAGTTATTGGAAACAAACTCCTTGGTTGAAGAATTCATGTTGTTTGCCAATATTTCGGTAGCTAGAAAGATTTATGATTCATATCCTCAAACAGCTATGTTGAGACGACATGCCCCTCCACCAGCAACAAACTTTGAAATTTTAAATGATATGTTGAATGTACGTAAGAATGGAATGTCTGTGTCGTTGGAATCTTCAAAGGCTCTTGCTGATTCTCTTGATAGGTGTATTGATCCAAATGATCCATATTTCAATACCTTGATAAGAATAATGTCTACTCGATGTATGATGGCTGCAGAATATTTCCCGGCTGGATCTTATGGTTATCCTGAATTTAGACATTATGGTTTAGCTGTGGATATATATACACATTTCACGTCACCTATTCGGAGATATTGTGATGTTGTGGTGCATAGACAATTGGCAGGTGCTATAGGATACGAGAATCTTGATTTGAGTCATCGTGATAAACAAAAAATGGAAATGATTGTTAAGAATATTAATAAACGTCATAGAAATGCCCAATTTGCTGGTAGGTCAAGTATTGAGTATTATGTAGGACAAGTAATGAGAAACAATGAGGCTGAACATGAAGGTTATGTGATTAAATGTTTCAACAATGGTATTGTGGTACTTGTACCCAAATTTGGGGTTGAAGGATTGATCAAATTAGAAACTATGGGTGATTTAACTACTGCAAATTACAATGAAGATAAATATGAATTAACATTTGTTGATTTGAAAGGTGCTCAACGTACAGTTGCCATTTTTGACAAGGTTACTGTTGATGTTAAATCGGTAAAGGACGAAGTCAGTGGTAAGAGAAGAGCACAGCTCTTGCTTAGGTAAGAAACAAATTATAGAAAGAGAGGTGTATGTAAATTTTAGCATTCTTATTAATTCGTTGTTTTATACAGTTTATAAATATTAATGAAAGTTCTATTAAAACGGTTTTCTCTTTGGTAATTTGGTGGGGGAGTGGGGAGTCGGTCATAATCACTTGGAAATAAAATCAACCAATTGTTTAATATTGATAATTTTAATCTTATGGTCAGCACCAAACATTATACAGTCGTCCAATCTCATCATTAACCCATCGTCATCTCGTACCAACTCGCAAATAACTGCAGCTGGTTGTAATCCAGTTAATTCACATAATTGTACTGAGGCCTCGGTATGGCCTCTTCTCTCTTTCAATAAGCCCGGAACAGCTCTTAAAGGTAATACATGACCAGGTCTGATGAAATCTTCTGGCTTAGATTTTGTAAAGGCCAACTTATTCGCAGTAAGAGCACGATCGTGAGCACTAATTCCGGTAGTTGTTCCCTCGGCAACATCACATGTTACAGTATAGGCAGTTCCATGTCTATCAGATTTTCCCCTGATCATTGGTGGCAAATCTAAAGCATCAGCTCTGGCTGTGGATAAGGGAACACAGACGTAACCTGAAGAGTAACGGACGAGAAAAGCCATTTTCTCTTGGGTTATTAATTCAGCAGCTATAATTAAGTCACCTTCGTTTTCTCTGTCTTCATCGTCCATAACTATTAAAAACTCACCATTTTTAAACGCCTCTAATGCTTCTGGGATTGGTGTGAAATCTTGACTCATTTTTTGGTTGCAATTGTTTGTCTAAAGAATTTGTTGAATATAGGTTGTAATCTGGAGTATTATCCCGAGTTTCGGATAGTCACTGATTTAAGATTGGTTAGAAAAAAAAATTAAAAATATAACTTAGACCCTGTCGTTTTTGATCGGCTGTTTAAAGTATCACTCTATACTAAGAAAAAGTGGTTATACGAAGCTTAAATATAATCCAAAAGCTTGAAAAATTTGTCTGGGGTTTCGTTGAGAAATGAGATGTATTGTACCCTCGGCACATTTTCCCGATTACTCAGAAAAGTGAATCTCTTTTTTTGCTGTGGTGCTAAATTACTAATATTTGACAAACGCAATTTATACAGTACGTCACAAATCTGTCGCAGTGATCCAAAGAAGTCGTACCACCCCAGAAATCTTCTTGGCGGAAAAACCTACTGCCATCCAAGTACACCAGATCTTGGTTTTGTCATCATTTTTTGGTCTACTTAGCTCAATTAACTTTTAACTTTCTTTCCCCTCGTACTTCATTTACTCGCAAAAAGCAGGATGTTCTAATCTTGGCAAATTAGTGACATCGACTGCTTGGCGGGCGTAGATGAGCTACTACTTTAATATCGGAGGTTCTTTCAATCCAACAATTGTATTCATGCGAATTGAATAGTAACCTTCTCAGTTGGTCAAGCAACTAGGACGATTCATTTAGTCTACGAGATGAAACCAACTAAGTCACTACAATTACCTCTAAGTCACATTTGTAGAAATAACCTATTTCTAATTGCTCAAGAAAAGTGCTATAATTAGTTCTCTTGGTACTTTCAATCACCAAAAAATTAGTTTGTTTGAATAACATCAATCAATCAAAAAGAAAATACTCCAGTTTTCTATATTCGGCGATTTCTACTCCAAACAAATCCGTAAAGATCACAGTTTAAGAAAAATCCCCTGCTATTTCATAGTTCAAACACATCTTATATTTTCTTGTCTAGTTTAAATTTACTGAATCAATTAAACTTTTCTGGTCGCTGCTGGAATCATCATCAAGTCCTTTTTATTACATGGATCAGAAGAGGCAAATGTCTTTTAATATTTAGGGAAGAATGGTTGCCTAACCTCAAGGGCTGCTGAAAATCAATATCAAGTCCTAATGAGGACGTAACCACGGTCCTTTTAAGGGATTACCATGACCCTTATCAGTTGGTGTTAAATTTGGAAACATTACTTAAGCTTGAGTTCATAGGATAACCTTATTTGAACTGCTTTTCTGGGTCATCATGTATTCTACTTTAGAATATAGATTTTGGTTCAATTTAGACTTTGACTTTCGTTTGGTGAACATTACTGAAAATTGGAGAAATCAAGTATAAAATGGTTATTATATCACACTAGATAACATCGAAGTGGGTAATGGTTTTGCTATCTTTATAGTACAATCTGAATTTTAGCTTGTTCCAATGAAGTTTATTTCTCTTTTAGCATTGGCCCCTTTGGTTTCTTTAACTACGGCAGCGGTTGACCAATGTACGCGTGATTGTGTTATTGGCGTGGATGCTCTTAATCCAACATGTGGTGGATATACCGACGAGGATGATGCCACTCGTTGTGTTTGTGGAGTCAATGACGCCAGCTATTGGTCTCCATTATGGCAGTGCGTTGGTAAATGTCCAGAATACACGAGTGTTTCCTGGGTTGGGTGGTCCCTAGCCAAGAGCACCTTTTGCCTGGGTATTGATCCTCTCCCACCTAAACCTTATCCTGATCCTGATCCTGTTGACACTACTGAATCTACTGAAACTGCTACTAGTGAACCCGTATCTGATGAAGAATGTATGCGTGATTGCATTGCTGGTGTAGAAGCTGTTCTTCCAACATGTGGTGGCTACACCAACGATGATGATATCACCAGTTGTGTTTGTGGTTTGCTCGTGCCTGACTATTGGACTCCATTATGGGACTGTGCTCACTCGTGCCCAGCTTATAAGGACCTACCAACGCTTCCGTGGTCAGTAGGCAAGGGTATGCATTGCAAGGATATAACTATTCTCCCACCCAAACCTTATCCTGATCATGATTCGGATGAAGAATGTATGCGTTATTGCATTGCTAGGGTAGAAGCTGTTCTTCCAACATGTGGTGGCTACACCAACGATGATGATATCACCAGTTGTGTTTGTGGTTTGCTCGTGCCTGACTATTGGACTCCATTATGGGACTGTGCTCACTCGTGCCCAGCTTATAAGGACCTACCAACGCTTCCGTGGTCAGTAGGCAAGGGTATGCATTGCAAGGATATAAGTATTCTCCCACCCAAACCTTATCCTGATCCTGTTGAAACTGTCGAAACTGTTGAATCTGTTGTTAAAACTACTGAACCTGCTGAAACTACTGAACCTGTATCTGATGAAGAATGTATGCGTGATTGTGTTTTCGGTGTTGAAGCTCTTTATCCAACATGCGGTGGCTACACCACTGAAGAAGATGTCACTCGTTGTGTTTGTGGAGTTGACAATGCCGACTATTGGTCTCCATTATGGCAATGTGCTCACGGATGTCCAGCGTACGAGACCTTACCAGATGTTGGATGGGTATTAGCTAAGACTGTTTATTGTGGCGGTATTGACCCTCTTCCACCTAAACCTTATCCTGATCCTGTTGAGACTATTGAAACGCCTGTATCTACTGAACCTGCTGAAACTACTGAACCTGTATCTGATGAAGAATGTATGCGTGATTGTGTTTTCGGTGTTGAAGCTCTTTATCCAACATGCGGTGGCTACACCACTGAAGAAGATGTCACTCGTTGTGTTTGTGGAGTTGACAATGCCGACTATTGGTCTCCATTATGGCAATGTGCTCACGGATGTCCAGCGTACGAGACCTTACCAGATGTTGGATGGGTATTAGCTAAGACTGTTTATTGTGGCGGTATTGAACCTCTCCCACCTAAACCTTATCCTGATCCTGATCCTGTCGAGACTACTGAAACTACTGAACCTGCTGAAACTGTTGTTGAAACTACTCCTGCAGAGGAAACTGAACCTGTATCTGATGAAGAATGTATGCGTGATTGTGTTTTCGGTGTTGAGGCTGTTCTTCCAATGTGTGGTGGCTACACCACTGAAGAAGATGTCACTCGTTGTGTTTGTGGAGTTGACAATGCCGACTATTGGTCTCCATTATGGCAATGTGCTCACGGATGTCCAGCGTACGAGACCTTACCAGATGTTGGATGGGTATTAGCTAAGACTGTTTATTGTGGCGGTATTGAACCTCTCCCACCTAAACCTTATCCTGATCCTGATCCTGTCGAGACTACTGAAACTACTGAACCAATTAAAACAATTGAAACAACTGAAGCTACTGAACCAATTGATACAACTGGAACAATTGATGCTACTGAAACAATTGATGTAACTGAAACTACTGAAGAAGAGGAGGAAACTCAAACTACAGAGGTCGACTGTACAACATTGCCACAAACCGATGAACTGACCACAGAGTTAGAGACGGCTACCATTGACACAGTTACGGAGCTGGATACAGAAATCAACGAGTCAACATACACTGAAACTGTTACCGAGTTTACTACTGTGACTTATACCATATGTACCAGCGAGACTGAGTGCACTACAACGACTACCTGCCTCACAAGTACGATTACAAAAACTATGACTGGACCTTGTGACAGTGAATCTGATACTGCAAAGCCCACCGAATCTGATGGTCCAAAACCTACTGAATCCGATAGCCCAAAACCTACTGAATCCGTAAGTCCAAAATCTACCGAATCTGATACTCCAGAGCCTTGTCCTTCCTCGGTCACAGAAATAGAAAATGTGGCTGCTGCGATTGGTGTTGGATCGATGTTGTACTTGTTGTCTCTTTTCGTTCTCTAATTGGTTTAGCTTGTTTGTTTAGGAGAATCGTTTAATCATTTAATACCTTTCTAGCACTTTGTTTAAACTTTAATATATATCAAATATGCTTTTTAACCAAAATTTTAGTTTTCGTCAGACTGTTCCATCTCTGTTTGTTAGATATATTATTCTGTTTTTCCGGGAATTGGCTATTTCCGCTATGGTTGATTTTACGTAACATTTCCTTGTGTATTTCCGGTTTGGCATATAATAACAACTTAATTCCTCTGGTCTATTGTTAAACCCATTAGTAATCTTATTTTCATATTTTAATACAGTATGAGTAATGTACATATAATATTGACAAAGTATTTGTTAAAATTTCGCAGCAATTCTGGAAATTAACTCAAGCTCGTACAAGTAGAAACAGGAATGAGGATATAAATAGACAACAATTTTACAAAGCAAATAGAAAAGATGTATATATTATTTTTCAACCTATCACTTCAAGTATGTGTCGAGGACAACCAATGGTCTTTTTCGGTAGAGGGAAAAAGTTGACAACAACATCAACAACAACCAGTAGCAACTTAAATCTTGCCATACATAAAAATTCAAACTTTTTTCCGAACCACCACAGTTACTTCCAAGATAACCACTACCCAAATGTCATCAATCATAGAAGATCAAACTGGATTTAGTAAATCCTTGACGTTACACGATGACAAAACAGAATTTTTCTTTCATAAACTTGCGTTAGCCGATAGACAAATCATAAATGTTCAAATTGATGGAATAATGGATACTACATTTGATATACGGATGACGACTCAAGCCAGTATAAACTATGCAAGTTCTATGGAAATAGATGGCGATACAATAGGTGTTCCTGAACCTATACTTTTGATTGGTGACCATGCCAATATGAAGATTCTGATTGTTGCCAGTCAAATTGCCAAGTTGATTGCATTACAGTGTCCTAAACATACTTGTTTGTCAATTGGTTCTAGATGGTTTGGGAATGGGAACGAAGTTGAACAAGGCGATTTTGAAAAGTTAATGTTTATAGTTGAGAATATAAAGAAGGTTTTATAATGTTTATTATATTTCTATTTATCTACTTCTTGGCTGGTCTTTGTTTGGCAGGTACTAATCTTTCCTTTTGACCATATACTAATCTATGAGGTTTCATAAATGAATCAATCACCGATTGATCAACTTTACTTCTTCTTTCTTGATAAGCAGCAACGAATTCTTGTAAAACACCAATACATTCCTTCTTCATTTCTCCTGATAAGATCTCTCCACTTTTATACCCTTGTTCTAATTTAGCTAATTGTTCATCATCGTGATTAAAGAATGACAAATATTGGAATGCAACATCAACTTCAGGATTACCTCCCAACTGTCTATGTTCTTCCATAGTGGCTCTACCTCCACTAAATGCATACTTGTTGATTTTCTTTTGGATTAATTTTGGAGTATCATCCATAAAGATTGAACTAGTTTGATCAGAAGCTGACATTTTAGTTGAAGCACCTTGTAAAGCAGGGAAGAATTTAGCATGAATTAAAGCAGGTTTTGAAAATTTCAATTTATCAGCAACATCTCTACATACTCTGAAATAAGGATCTTGATCAATAGCACAAGGAATCAAACATGGAGTCTTGGCAGGAAGACCTAATACATCTGGGAAACTTGATGGGAATGCAGTGGCGATTTGAATACTGGCAAAATGAAGCTTACCAATACAATCAGAATCTTGGAAACCGAAAACGGCTTTAGCAGTAGATGTGGTAATTTGTCTTGAAGTTCTAACAACATTTTCATAAAATGCTCCTCCCATATATTGTAAATCTGAAAATATAAATGTATTTTCTGGTTTAAACCCAACAGCAATGACATCTTTACAATTATCTACGGCAAAACCCTTGACATCTTCAATAGTAAGCTTTGGTTTGAAAAGGAATTTCTCATCGTCGGTTAATTCAATAACTAAAGGAGCATCAAATACTTCTTGTAACCATTTTGTGAATACAAACGGAACCATATGACCTAAATGCATCGATCCAGAAGAAGGACCTCTACCGGTATATAAAAAGAATGGTTCACCGTGTTCGTATAAATCCAATATTTTGGTTAAATCACGTTCAGAAAAGAAAACTCCTCTTTTCAAAAATGGATGTGGTTCTTGTCCAGTAACTTGTGTGAATCTAGCTAAAGTTTCTTTGGTAATTCCTTTAGTACCAAATTGTTGAATCAATTTCTCATAATCAATACTTTGAGCTTTACCGTCAACAACTGCCCCTTCAACTTCCCAGGGAGTGATCTTTTGTTCATGTTCTCCGGAATTGTCTATGTTTAACTTGGCCACGCCTTCTTCTACTGACATTATGTGTTACTTTTGTATATATGTTTAAGTTAATGTGAGAGATATTTGATGCGATATATTTGGTGACTCAGATTTCTCGTTTTTCTTAACCAAAAATTTTCACATACATTGGTGTACTATCTTCAACAAGCTACATCTACATCTTATCGATATTACATATTGAATTTATTTTTATATTTTGCCAACTGTTAAATATACAAATTTGTTAGATTACGTTGACATTTTACACTTTTAAAAATCGTTAAATTATTATTGTTTAAACCCAACAGAACGAGAGAGAAAAACCACACTATATAAACTTTATAAGAAATTAGAAACCCATTTTCCAACAACCCTGCTTTAACATTTAAAAGTTTAATTTTTGGAAAAACCACTTGTTCTTACCAGCTTGGTGCTTTTCTTCTAAAGCCTTCTTGACAACCTTCTTGGCTTCTTCTCTTTGTGATGGTTCTTCTAAAGCTTCAGAAGTAACAGCACTCTTGAAACTTTCAACATCAAGAGAGTATCTAGTTGGCATTAAATGGTTGTAGTTAACCAATTTAACAAAAGGCTTAACCTTGGTTCTCTTGGCGGTCTTTTTAGCACCCAAGTTCTTGGTAACCTTCAATGGGTTTCTTTCAACACCAACAACAATGGCGTGAGGGAATGGGTGTGACTTGGTACCTTCATCATGTGGCTTGACAATGACGACTTTCTTACCGGCGAAACGACCACGGACGACAATAGCTAAAGTAGAATGTTAGTAAAATGTTTTCCTGGTATACGTTTATTCAAAACAAACGAGCGAGAGTGGGGCTTCTTCGGTATTGCATGTATGTAGGTACTCTTTCCTAAATTCGATTTCCATGTGGTGTACGAGTATAAATATTTCATTGGGTTTCTCGTTTGACTCTAACCTTACGTGAAAAAAATGTATATATAATTCAATATAGTCGGTCTAAACATTCTTCTATTCGAATCTAGTTCATCCAAATAGAACTCCATAGTACTGGTTTCTCTTGATTTAATTTTCATGCTATGTTTTCAATTTGGTTCACTAGGTATAAAATTTTCAACTATCGTTGCAATATCAAACTGACATATTTTCCCTTCTGCGTATCCTACTCTCCTTACTCTCTCTCTCTTACTCTTTCACTCTTCTCGTTGGTTTATTTGATCCCTAGATTATTCTATACATACCAACTTTACCTGATTTAATGAATTTAGCCATTTTTGTATGATGTGTGATAATATAAGCTGTATATGTTCCTGTTGGTTATTGAAATTTTTTTTTCTTTTTGAAAAAAAACTTTGGTTTGGTATTGCGCACCAAACAGGAAATTGTTAACGCTGAAGCTTTTCGCATCATCTCGCACTTTGTTACCCGCACTGGAACTGGTCGTTACTGGGTTTTTTGTGCGTGCATATAAGAAAGCTTAGGGTTATAACCCTAATTCAATATTAATTTTTTTCGCCTATATCAACAAGAAAACGTGACAAGAATCAATTTTGGTTGTAAATCTTTAAATAGCTTCGCTGGGGCTATTTGTTGATCTACACAAAAACAAAGGGTCCAAATATGCTTGGTTAATCTGCTCTTGCTAGTACAAATGCTCTCTTGGTAAAAGGCAGCTCCTAGAGTAATATTGCTACCGCGATACAAATAAACTAGATCTACTATTTACAAGTATATGTAACTCCTGTATATTTTATTCTCTACTTTCTTCGAGTACTTCTAGCTAAGAACTTTGAATTTAATGAAGTTATAGCAGGTTTTCCCCCAGCAGTCCCCCCATTACTAACCGTCTTCACAAGTCTGGGTTTTGAATTCTCTTCTTTCTTTTCAAAGCTTGATCGTCTATTATCAGGTGATTGTGTTGATTGGTTCAATACCGCCAATTGTGCAGCTTGTAACCATCCACTATCAATTGAGTTCCTAGGAAGGCCAGTATGCATGTTTAATTCATTCTGAACTACTGGAGGACTTCCTGGAGGTGGCGGTTTTCTAGATGGGTGGTGTTGTTGTTGTTGTGGTTGTTGGGCAGGAGGAGGTGGTGGTAGAGCAGTTGGTAGTGGTGGAGTTGAAACTACTGGAGATGGTCGTTTAGGAAGTGATGGAGTTGAAACTACTGGAGATGATCGTTTAGGAAGTGATGCATTTCGATTAGGCATTGAATTGTTAGCTTCTATAGCTAAAGAATTCGTCAGGGTGGAGCTATTATTATTCTTGAATGTTTCAAATTCCAACTTCTCTCTTTCAATTTCATTTGATTTCGCCTTGACCAATGCTTCAGTCCATTGATTTAATTCCTGCGATTCAACTTCAAATATAAATGATGTTTGTAATGAACTTATAACAAATGTAGATGTTGTGGGTAAAGCTCTTGAAAATTTACTTGAACCAGCAGTACTATTTACTAATTCTTGAAAATGAATAAATGGATATTTTAATTTAATTTCATAAATCATGGAATAATCAGCATCATCTTCTTGTCGATGACAAATTAAACATCTTCCATGAGTAGTTATTACCATTGTACAAGTCTTGGGTTTATCCAACAAGTTATTAGATCTCTCCTGACTCGTTGTTTCTTTATCTTTACCAAACCTTAATTTTTTAAAAAGTGATGATTTCTTACTACTTGTTGATCCCTGAGTTTCAGTTCTTGTCAACACTTTGGCATGGTCGAAAATAGCAACTCCTTCATTACGGTACTGACTATTTGTAGTATTTTGAGAACTGTTACTTCCATTACTCGTTGTTTCTTGGGGGTGATTAAAGTTGATTTGGAAGTAGTAGCCACCGATGAAGATGAATTACTTTGTGTGGTTAATGCACTTGGTGGGTTTAGGGTGTTTGGAACACTTACTGTACTTGGAGTACTGGGCTTAGCTCGTTGTTGTTGTGGCAGCTGCAGCTGTTGTGGTCGTGAACTAGGACGGGAAAACAATGTACGAACCTGAGGTCGAAGAATGTTTGTCCCAGGAATGTAATCTGCCGTAGCGGGTTTTTTGGCTTCTGCAGGTGAATTTGCCTTCCCGGGTGAATCATCATTGGTTTGAGATTTATTAAGTACAAATGCAGCTACACTTGCCGCGTTAACTGAATCACTAGTTACTCTGCTAGTATTAGGTGGCCGTTCTACTGTACTTGCAACATTAGGTGTACTAGCATTGTTTTTGACTTTAGGGCGGTTTTTCTTTGACTTTTTAGTGGTAGTGGTTATGGCAATCTCGGGAACTTTCATCATGGATTCAGCACTCATTTTATAAGGACTCAATTCAGGAGGATCTTTCCAAATCAGATCATAATCTTTAAAATTGACATTATGAAAGAAATAATGTTTTTGAATTTCACCAATTGTAGCTCGTTTACTTGGTTGTAATACTAAAATTTTCTTAATTAAATCTCGAATAACACTGGGGAACCCGGCACTAAATGCAAATTGTAATTTTGTAATTTTTTGGAAAGTTAAATATTCATTGGTGGCTTTAAATGGGGGTTTCCCGGCAATCATTTGATATATTATACATCCAAATGCCCAAATATCTCCTGGTTTCCCACAATATTTATTTTCCAATAATTCAGGACTAACATATTCAGCAGTCCCGACAAATGATTTTGCCCGAACATCAACGGGGTATTCTTCAGATTCATCATCTTTCTTTTCTAATAATCTTGCCGTACCAAAATCCGTGATTTGAATCCTCATTTTATCATCAAGTAATATATTTTCCGGTTTGATATCTCGATGTATAACTCCATTATCATGCATATATTGTATAGCATCAAGGATTTGAGCTCCGAAATGACGAGTACAATCTTCATTTAAAGTATTATATTTCTTAATTAAAGTTAATAATTCTCCATTGGATGCATAATCAAGCACGAAATAAAGAGAATTTAAATCTTGAAATGTGAAATAAAGTGATATGATCCCCATTCTATTAGTTAATCTATTCAAGGCATGTTTTTCAATATTAACATATTTTACCTTTTTCTCCTTGATTATATGACGTTTATCCAAGATTTTCACCGCATATTGTTTAGAATTGTTTTTATCCACAGCGAGAACTACGGTGGAATATGACCCTTCACCGAGCAATCGACCAAATTTGAAATCATTCACGGTACGTCGAATAACTTTGACTTCACCAGATCCGGTAGTTATACGCTTTGTTGCACTCCCACGTTCTTGCCACTCTTTTTCTTCTTTTTGTTTCTGCTCCGCCAATTCCTTGCTAAGAGGAATCTCGTCGTCGTCATCTACACCAGCAACAAACACCAGGTTTTCTTCCTCCTTTTTAGCTTTCAATCTTTGATCAACAAGATTAGTGAAATCATCTTCAATAGCTTCCGAACCCATTAATACATTCAAACTTGAATTGGTGGTGGCCTTCTGTTGATACGTATGTCGAGGATTAAAATCAAAAGAATCGCCCGATTTAGGAGTCATTGGTGCACTTCTGATCCTCCTATCGTCATCTTCCACAGCTAGGCTCGAAAGCCGAGATGAAATATGAACATCGGGGAGTCGTCTCTTGATGTTATTAGTAGGTTGATCTTCAAGGGTCGATACACTGTCACTACTATGATTTGTTGTGATGTAATCACGATATATGTCGTCTAATGATGCATGAAGGTCAGCTAGACTACTGTCGTTTCCATTCATGTTAATATTGCATGGATTGTTTCGAGGGTGGGGGTGTCTGGTGGGGGGAGAACAAAAAGGGGTGGTGGTTAATTATTATTTGTTAACCGAGCAAGTATAATTCTGGTTTGTATATGATGCAATCTATGTAATTGAATTACTTCAATGTTCTATGAATATGTTGTGGTGCTGAGTTGGGAAAAAGCCAAGTGTTGATATTGCTCCCTTCCTTTGTTGTGTGTATAATAATAACAAAAGCCAGCTATGTTGAAACTCCTATTGTTTTTTATGGTTATGGGAGGACACACCGATATGGTTGCGATTTTGATGAAATTTTAGAGTGTGTCACGTGTGTTTGTGCATGTGATATAAATCACATGAGTTTCACGTGGTTAAAATACTTTCCACCCCTCAATTAAGAAACTCTTAGTCAATATGATTTAACCTTCACTAGTGTGGTAGGGCTCCTTGTATATATAGAATAATATCAAATGGCATTTCCGTTGGACCAATCGCAATTGCTAAAACATCTCCGAACATCGTTTGTTTCCCTATCCAATGATCCTGAATATTCCAACAAGATAATTAAATCATATGTTGACAATAACACCGAGGTAACGCTATCAGGTACATCGCCCCCGATTACATTTCAAATTGCTCGACATTTGAAGGATCGGATTGAGAAACTGCAGGGATTGGTGCCTAATTCACACAAGATCAACATCAAGAAAAAGAAGAAGAGGAGAAAAAGAAAGGTGCAGGATAAGAGTACAGACAAGAGCAAACAGGAAGAGGTTCAAGATCAAATTAGTGATTATTCAAGTGATGACGAGGCAAACTATACAGGAACAATGCTTCATCCAATTGACGATGATACTGTTGAAGAAACAGTTCTGGTTAAACTGAAGAAACGAAAGTCTCGTAATCCACTTGTTCTGTTTTTCCAATCTAAGGAATCAGATGATTCAAGTGATGATAGTGATAGACCGAGGATTTATGAAGAACAGAAACAAAGGGAAAGTCGTATTAGTAGTGATGAGGATGAAGGGGATACTACTGAGAGACAAGAGGAGGATTCTGTGACTATAGATAGTGATTTTGGTGTGCCTGTCAATGCTCAAGGTGACGTTGTACATAATTACCAAGGTATATCCGATGAAGAGGAAGACGAGGTTGGAGATGAAAACGACGAGGAGGACGACGACGAATATGATGAAGACTTGACTAACAATCTCGACGACGACGACGATTTTGATTCTGATGATGATTTTGAAAGTGATGATTCTGCATTCACAGACTTGGATAATAGTTCAATCTCGCTTCTCGATTCGTTTCAAGACGGTAATCAGAGTATATCATTCAATCATCAAAGTAGTAGCAGAGAACAACCTGGAAGCACGGGAACCGGTGGTGGTATTGATGGTAAACGAAAGAAGTCAAAAAAACCAGGAGATTCTCTTGAACAACATACAATTCCACGAACTGTAATTGGTTCTTTAAAACTCGCCCCTGCCAAAACACTACTAAAGAAACAACATCAACCACTGCTACAATTCGATAAAGTAAACCCGGACACAATACTCCCACCTACACATTCCAATCTTAGTTCATTAGTACAATCAAAACATAAATCAGCTAATGTTAACCCTTTGCAATTTTTCAGTTTTGCCAATGGTGAATCATCCGATTCTCAACTGAAGACTCATTTAAACATATTTGTTCCTCCAAACACAACGCCAAGTCTTGTTAAACTACCTATAGTTACTTCCATTTCCATATTTGATACCATTGGATATATTCTTCTTGAATTGTATAACCTTCTGAATAAACCACAGCTGCAGCTCCATTTGAATCCTAATGCATGGAGGTTAGAGTTAGTTGATGAGGATGGTGAGAATTATGGTCTGTTTGGAGTACTTGATCGAACCCGTCTTCTTTCTTCTTATAACGTGTCTGATTTGGCGATTGTTAAATGTGAAGAAGCAGAAGAAAAGAGTAATTCTAAAGTAAGCCCATTACCTCGTGAATTTGAAGTGGCATTACAGGCATTCCAAAGGAAACGTAGCAGTATTGCCCAAATATTAACCAGTGAAACCGAACAAGTAGAATTTGAAATAATTATTAATGAAGCGAATATACAAGAAACGGCTAATGTAACAGTGCCTGGAGATTATACAATGGGTCAAGTTTTGAAACAAGTATGTTCTACATATGGATTATCTCCAACAAAATATAAATTCAAATGTCAACAACAAGATGTTAAAAGTAATGATTATGCCGTGCATTCAACTCTGAATATCTTACAATTGGTACCTATTGTTTCTGGGTTGATGCCGTCAATACTGGCATTTGATGATACTGCTGGCATTACACCTAATTCTATTTCTATGATTACGCCAGGAGATAATCCATTTGAAGAAAAAATGAATGATTTATCGATAAAGGAAGACAATCCAAGAACCAGGGAACGTACGCAGACGACCAGACCGACAACTTCTGAAAAGCGTAAATCTAATCCATTACAAGCAAAATACCTAGATGATATTCTTCAAGGAAATAATCCCCAATTGCCACCAAGTATAAACACGATCTATTTCAAATGGAACGTAGTTAAAAACAATTCTAAAATGAGAATCAAGAACTTTTCCGAAAAGAATTTCATCATAGATGGAGATTATATTCATCTTACACCACCTGATGATATTGACCTAACTAAATTTGAAGACAATTCCACCACGCAACATCATCATTATAATTATTTGACGCATCATGGAAGTAAAGCTAGTTCAAAGACTTATTCGTTCCACATTACGCAGATATCAAAGACTAAACAATATGCTAAACCGGCTAATTATTTTAGATTGATTGTTAATCAACAGGGGAAAGATGGATCACCGAAAAAGTTCTATCTAGTGGCGAAAACAGAGCAAGAGTGTCATGAGATTTTAGATAAGTTGAAATGGGTGTTACAAGTGTATAATCTTAGTAATGTATAGAATATACAATATACTTTACCCGGCTACAACGTATAAATTCTGTGGTTAGTTCCACCTAAAATAATGTTATATAAATCTACAAGAAGATTTCTCGTATTACGGAGTTATACAATAAAGGGAGCTTAGTCATAATACCTCAACATCATGAAATCTCGTTTCAAGCTTAATGTGGTCGGGTGGATATCTCCCCGTATCTGCAAAACTAATCCATTGTTACCTTACCCCCTATAATGAAAGGGATGTCATCTATTAGTTCGTAGAAAATATCGTATTTTAACAAAGAAATTGAATTATAATTGTAGGCAACGTTCAAACCTACTTCTGTATTTTCAATATAATTACACATCACTATTATTTAGTCAGAATATGTCTGGTTAGGTATTCGACTCGACCCATCTCAGTTAGTGAAAGGTTAGCATACCTATCTTAAACCGGTAGGAGACCCTAATACCCCTCAATTAAATGAACGTGGCGTACTGATCCTGCCAATGTAAGCCACCCGATGAAAAATAATGAATCATTCTTACGAAAAATATTAACCTTATCAGCCCCGAAAACGAGGAGAGTGTTGTAAGAATGGTTCTACCCCTTTCTGAACAGGGTAATTCACCTTGTATAAAATACTGGTGAAATTTAACTTTGGATTGGCAAAAAATGAAAACGTAATAAACTCAATTTACAATGAAATTGCTATCGATCGTGGCTAGTTTATGTGTGGTTGGATCTTTATTGGTCGAAGCAGCTGCAACAACCTACACTGCAACGGTAACTCTAACTGAAAATATTCCCTCAGGTGCCCTGGTGGTTGTTCAAAGTGGAGGAGCATTAACAATCAATGACCAAGCTCAATTACAGCTTAGCTCGCTAACAATTGACCTGGGTGGTCAATTCTACTACTCGACCAGTCCCAGTGCCCTGTCTGTAACCTTTCAGTTAGGTACTATCGTCAATGATGGTTTCGCATACTTTGATTTTCTGGAGAAACAAGATCTTTCTCTTAATTTTGGAACTGCTAGTCAGAATACTGGTCAGATGGTATTTAATGGAGTAGATGAAGATCTAATATTGGATTTTCAATTAAATTCTGGCCAGCTAACCTTCTGGGGAATTGGTAACGACTTGACTTTTGCCGAGGGTGATAACACCGGAAATATCTGCTTCTATAAAGAAGACGTTACCTTCCGTTATCCTGCCGGGGAAGGTTGTATTGCTCTCGTTGATTCTCAAGCTGTCTTTGCTGCACCTGATCCTACCTTCAATCCAACGATTGTTTTTCTAGACACGTCTAGTTCATTCAGCATCCTAGGTGAGGCTCAAGGAGGACTGTATACTTTGATTCAATTTGGCGGGGGAAATCTGTTTGGAGTGCCATCTGCAAACTACGTCAACTTCAATTACGATACTATTACGGGAATAATTACCATTCAACAAGAAGGCTTTGACCTGTACTTGGATATTGGTACGGGTTATGACCTGGGATTGTTTACAGCTTTGAATGAAGGGAGTTATGTTAGTATTATTTATACAGGTTCAATTCCCAGTGGGGCCCATACTGGAAGTTGTACATGTGTTTTAGAGACTTCTCCGCCGCCATCCCAAGTTAGCAGCAGTTCTTCATCGTCAAGTACAAGTCTGTCGTCGTCAACTTCAAGCCTGTCCTCGTCCATAACAATGGTAACAATGTAAACAAGCCAGGTAATGGGGGTGGTGATAATGGCAAGGGTACTAACCCAGGAAATGGAAATGGTAATAGCCCAGGTAGTGGAAATGGAAACGGAAATAGCCCGGGCAAGGGCAATAATGGCGGTGGTGGAGGAGGAGGAGGCGGTGGTGGCGGTGGCAGTGGGGGTGCTAGTGGGGGTAATGGAGGTAGTAGTCCAAGTGGTGGAGGTGGTGGTGGCGGCGGCGGTGGTGGCAGTGGTGGTGCTAGTGGTGGTGCTAGTGGGAGTAACATTGGAGGTAGTAGTCCAAGTGGTGGTGGTGGCAGTGGTGGTGGCAGTGGTGGTAGTCAGGGTAAATCAAATGGTCATAAACGGGCTATTATTTTCTAACCCTCTTTCATATCATTTGCAACCCATTGTTAAACCTCGGTATCCATTGGTGTTACTAAGATATGTTCATGACTATCTCTTGGTAGTTTTTCGTTCTTACTATTTCCATTTTATTATCCTCTCTTGTTATTAACCCCATTTGGGTTGATTTCCTGTTTGACTTTGGTCTGATTGTCAAATATGCTCTCTATAGTTGTTCCAGTATTGAATATATATCATTTGAAATTACTATAGGCTTTACTTGCAACACTTACTGATAGGTTGCAAAAAAAGAAAATAATCTGTTTCTTAAAATCAGTTGCAAATTTTAAATATTTATATAGATAAAGGCAAGTAAAAGCGAAAACATGGTAGTATTGCCCAAATAGGGAATAATATACATCATTTTGGAAACGGAAAGTGCCACTACGGAAATTCTTACATCTTTCACACGGAGATATTTTTGCAACAAGATGGAATTACTGAATTGGATCACCTTAGAAGAGAAGAACCAGAAAAGAAGGATAATCATTTGCTGCTATTTACAAAATATTATTCTTTTTGCTTATAGAATTAATTTATCATAGGGGGTCAATATAAATGTTATTGTTCTCTCTTTTAATAAAGTAACAAACTTCATTGAGTAACGCCTGATACAACTGTGAGAATCGCTTTCCATCTAGCAACATATCGCTAATAATTTCAAGATCTTCAATTACATCTTCCTCTGGTTTGCGATCTAGGAAATCCATGATCCTATCAAGTTCAATCAATCCATAATGTTGCACGTTGAGATTTAAATCCTTTATCTGACTAAAATACAATCTTTTTAAGGATCCCTCTTGATTTTGTACTGCCTTGTCAATTTGAACTTCTTCATTATCACTAACTGGAATAATCTTTAAATGTAATGCATGTAAAGAGTTTGGTTTCACTCCGTCCAATACGTGATCAAAGTTAATGTTTGGAGTAATCGATGAAAGATTTTGGATACTTGGTAGCAGCTTAGATAAAAGCGTTCTTATCTGTTCATTGAGATCTTCAGGGTATTTCTCAAGATGAAAGAGGTGTAATTGAAACGTTATGATTTTATCTAGATCAAAAATTTCTTGAATTAAATTAATCAGAATTACCTCGATAGAGAATGAGATTTCCAAAGTCTTTATCGGTAAATCATCGAGTCCAATTTGGTTTAATCTGCTTAGATGGTCATCAGTGAAACGAATAATCAATTCCGTCAATCCCGACAACTTTGCAATTGTTGGTAGATCTTCATTCTCGTTAATAAGATCCATGTATAGTGTTAGTTTCTTCACCCATGGCAATGACTCTAGATAGGGAATCTTATTCCTCTGGGATAATAAGAGTTGTGATGATTGATCATTTTGTTCTTCGAAAGGTGGAGGATAATCTGTATCTTCATCCTCTATGGTTGTCTTAATCCAGGGATATAGATAGTGAGTTATCTCCAAACAGTCTCCACTTGTTCTAAAAACCATTCTTTTAACTAGATCTATATTAGACTTTTCTCGAAACCATGGGAAAGAACACTCGTCATTAACAATTGTGGAGTTGCTATAGAAACAAGTATCTAACATGGGGGAAATATACAACTTGTTAGGGCAATCACAGTTGAAATAAATGGATCTATACAACTTGGCCTTTCCCAAAGTGTATAATCTACGATTAACCCTGCAAACACGACAAATATGTAATTGATTGAGGTTGTTTAAAATATCAGTAATAATATGATCTGGAAGTGACATGAGTGTAAGGGAAGTTGTCACTGGTGTATCTTCATTTCTTAGAACTTCAATATCTTTCTTGATTTGTTCAATTTCAGTTTGTTCAACTGAATTCTAGTCCAGGTTACACATATAACCACCGTGATCAAATAAAAACTACACACGAGAACCCACATTATCCCGATATTTGCCCAATTTTCAACAAATTCTTAAAAATTCTCAGTTATATAAAATCTACAAAGGTGAATGTGGTCTAAGAAAATAGGAAAGAATAAGAAAATTACATAAATGCAGCAACCATTCGCTCACATCTAAGTATAATTTGACTTCTACCTAGAAACAGTTACTATAATATCCACCCAGAGTTCTATTTCACTTAATGATAGCAAATTCTGTCTACCAACTCAACAATCTTCTTAACTTGGAGACCTTGTTCCCCCAACCTTGGGGGCAAGGTATTATCTTTTGGTAGCGCGAGCACGCACACAAAAAAATATAAAACAAAAAGAAATCTTGTGCATCTCATCAGGTTAATTTCCCTTTGTTCTAAAACATATATACTTAGATAATATGACTGGGTTGTCACTGAATTGGAAGAAGTTAAGTTCTAAGATAAGTAAACCTAAACTGAAAAAGAAAACCGTGCCTAAAAAAGTAACCAAGAAAGTAATATCAGCAAAAGTCATATCCAAACCTACTACACATGAACCATCAAAATCTGTTAAAACACTTACTCCTATAGAATTTGCACTTTGGGCCAAGGAACACATCACAAAGGAAGACCTTCCATCCAGTCCCGTATCCATACCGCATACTCCATCACGAAGGAAAGAAGAACCTGGGAAATACATTGCTATAGATTGTGAATTTGTCGGTGTTGGACCTGAGGGGGAACGATCGGTGCTTGCGCGAGTCTCACTTGTTAATTTCTATGGACATGTCTTACTAGATGAGTTTGTCAAACCCAAGGAGAAAGTAACTGATTGGAGAACTTGGGTCAGTGGAGTCACGTCAAAACATATGAGTGATGCAATCACGTTTGAACAAGCACAGACCAAAGTCGGGGAGTTATTAAAGGATAAGATTGTTGTGGGTCATGCAGTACATCATGATTTGGATGCATTATTGTTAAGTCACCCGGGTTGGTTAATTAGAGATACCGTGACACATCCTGGGTTTAGGAAGATATCAAATGGGAGAAGTCCAAGTTTAAAGAAATTAACTGGACATTTCTTGGGTGTGGATATTCAACAACTGAGTCATAGTTCAGTTGAAGATGCGAGAGCTACTATGTTGTTGTTTAGATTGCATAAAAAGGAGATTGAACAACATTTAAGAAATAGGCATAAAAAGGGATCAAAATAGGCTGTTCTGTTACTGCGTTAGCAGTGGCAGCACCATGTAAAACAAATAGACTTAGCTAGTGATGTATTAATATATATACAATGAAGTAGTTGTAGTGTTAAGAGTTCACTCTCGAGTATATTCTTATCAATATACTTGTTATTAATTGGTAGCGCCTTTAAAATATTGTACTAGTTAGGGATGTCCGTTTACACCAAGTGGTGTAAATGTTTACAAGATAGACCTACAGCGGACTAAGTTACTCTTTAACATATATATTTATCTAATTTTCTAATTTCAATCCTTCGACATATACACAAGCCGAACGATAAAACATAGTTTGTATAGCTTTAATGTCCATAAAGAATTCACTATTAAATCTGGCTTTACCATTATCAAAGATTTCATCGGCATGTTTCATAGTTCTTAAATATCTTAATGCTTGAATACTATTATCAGTTAATAGTTGATCAACTTCTTTAGTATACTTTTCCGCCACGTAATCTTGACACATTGACACTGTTGTTATGATGTTGGATATGGATTCAACTACATCTATGCTTGTTGTCGTGACTAAATCTTGATTTAATGCTGGTTTAAGAATATCATAGATTATGAATCCGGTTTCTCGATTGAGTTGGAACAAATGTTGATATAGTGTTAAGAAACGTGTTTTGAATTCACCATCGATTATTTTAACATCGTTGAAGAAAAACCCGGCATGGATTAATGTGACTTTACTAGCTTCACAACCTTGACTTAGGAAATCGATAATTACTGTAGGTATTCTACTTGATCCAACTTGAACATATTCAGTAACCAATCCTATTTCTTCGACATATTTCTCAAACTCTTGTTGTTCACTACATAAATAGGTAAACACAAGGTATGGGAATGCATTGTTTGAAATTAGTTGACCATTCATCACGGTTCTTTCCCGGTATTGATACCTGGTAGTAAAGTATTCCTTAATACACGATAAACTTAATCCCTTGAACTGAGAAAACCTCAACCCTTGAGTCAATACAAAGAATATGTGTGCTCCGAAATTAGTCGGGGTAATATGAAACCCATGTCTTTTTTCAAACTCACTTAAATGGGGTTCAAGTAACTGACGTTGCTTGTATGAATGGGCGATATAATCCGGTCCAACTCTAATCATTTTAAGTACTGACGCGACAATGTTTTGAATTGAAGCTTGGTACAACACTGAATAATTCAATAATCCAAAACAAAATTGGGGCCAGATGAGTATAGGTGGTAAGATTGAATTATCGGGTAATCCATGGAGGATCCTGCTCGTGGCAACCGATATGCAAATGACATAATCTAAATTAGGTAATTCTCCATTGGCGATTAATTTAATGGCTCGACAAGCAGTTGAATCGCTAATACCAGTCTTTGATAATATACCCACAATGAGTATGGCCCGGTCTTGAAACATGGAATCTTTACTGAATGCCACATCTATGGCATTAGAACACCATCGACTTTTCCAATTTGTTCTGTCGTCAGTGGTGCTTATTGCACTGATGAATTCATTGACATAATCACACAATACTTCAAAGTTACTGATGCGGTTGAATACTTGACTTACATCTAAACTTGAATTTGAATCTCGAGTCATTCCAAATAACATTTTTGCACGAAGAGTACTGAAATATTCAATTGTATCATCCACGAGTTTCTGTTCCACCTGGGTTAAATCTGGCTTGTGTAAAAACGATTGAATTAATCCGATAATTAGTTTCTGTAAATCTCCACCAACATCCAAATAAGAATTGTCAATAAGTAACGTAACAAAGAACACCAAATCAGCTAGGTACAACCTGGCAAGTATATATGAATTGAAAAACAACGAACTACATATTTTAATCAACACTTTAATTTCAAAAATCTTCAGTTGGCTCACAATTGTCGAATCATTATTCTTGGCCCGGTTTATACATCCAATCAAACGATTAATCACTTCTCCACACACTTCAATCGAGGGGATTATAATAGCAATGATAAACGACCATTGTGGACCTTCATTCTTGTTATCAATAGCAAATGCCACCACTTCATCCACTAAAATCAGAATTAATCTTGTTTCTTGAAATAGTTTCTTCCAGATATAATCGATAATAATGGCAATATGATCTTTATTCATGGCTGAAAGTCGACAAAATTGACGAATCAAATCAGCGACTCGTTCCGGGCCATTTTCATCCGTCAGAAGGTAGACATAATCATAAACATTATCAATCCAGGGGGAAATGTATAAAATACTAGTTAATTTGTTCGCTTGGGGGATTTTATCATAATTGTCAAAGAACGACTTGAAGAATCGATATGTCATGTGGGGGAATGAACTGGCTAAATGATCACTTACAGAAACCACAAAATCAGTGGTGTTGGCTGGGAAACTTACACTCTTGGCGTGGTTCTCCTTGATACCAAAATCAATATCAAAATATGAAGATAAGGAACCAAACAACAAAGCGGCGGCCGATTTAACCTCCTCGTCACTAGTTAACAATCCTTGAAAGACAATGTTGTATAATCTACCAAACCAATGCATGGTATGCCGTTCATTCTGATAATCCTTGTCTGGGTCAATATACTTGGTTTCTCTGGGTAATCTCGAAGTAGTGTAATACAAGAACCTCAATATTTCCAACCGATCAACCGATCTAAATGTCACAGTATTGCCTAAATTCAAATATATGGTAAACTCGTCATCATGATCGGTGATCCTACTCACTTCACATTTAACAAAATCCAGTAATCGATAAATCTCCACGGGTGTAAACCCCTTGGTGACAATATCATCACCCAGGAATATAACCCGATCATCAAAACAAATCTGAAGAAACTTCCTCCCAATCTTAATCGTAGCACCGACAAACTTGTTCGCTTTGAAATCATACACCTGTACATTTTTAAACTTAACCTTATTGTCTCGAGTTATCGCCATGGTCTCTCGATCCAAACATAATCGATTGATAATTTCATCCGAATCAACTTGAGAATAAGTGTACAACTTTGTACCATATTCCAAACTCCTGGCTCTTGATCTCATTATAATATCAGTAATTGAAGCAAACCCAGTTCTGGGAATATTATAATAGTACACCCTGGCACAATTCTTGAAAAACTGTTCCGTCAGATAATTATTCACGAGGGAAACATATGTTTCACCACCCAACCATTCTGGATTATCCTTGTGGAAATTAAACTCGGTGAAATCAATAACCATGTAGAACCGATTATCCCAAACTTGACTAGCAGTTTCAAACAACTTATACACTAAATAATCCGTTTCATTTGACCTATTTCTCAATGTCTTGAAATTAACCACAACCACAGGAGTACCATCTTTGAAAATCGACGAATGGATAACATCACCATCACCACTGGTTTCAGCATACTTTAAACTCATCTTGGTCATGAAATCATTGAATTTAAGACTTCCCTCGCCATTACTACTATTTGGATCCAACATTTTAAGCGTGGAGTTGATTTGGAGTTTGACACTGGGTTTAGGCTGACCTAATTTCATACATGTTTTATCAAACACTTTAAACTTTTCCACTCGATCATGTAATGTCTTGACTGTAAAGGAACTCTTGGCTAAGATGAACTGGATTCTAATTTGTATGAAATAGACGTAAATGAATTTATGTAAATATCTTAATTCCGCCATGGGTTTTTCCAACACTTGTTGAAATGGATAGGTGGAAATATCTTCACTGCTAATCTTGTCTAGGAAATCATATATCTTGGTGTTTATAGTTAATAATTCATCCATTCGTGAACTGAGTACCGGCCATTTAATCAGGGTGATTGTCCCATTGGCCATGTTTTGTAACACTTTAACTAATTGCATAAGACTTCGTTTAACTTTAACGTGATTGATGGGAATCTTAAAGAACTGCTCGGGTGATATGATTGCCGGACATAAGTATCTTAAAAACATAAAACTACCAATTGCTATAACCGACGCATCCTTGAATTTCAAATCTACGGCACTGGCTATTTCCCGACATACAAACTTAAAACTGGCGGGTAATTGATCTTGAGAATTAACAATCAGATCAACTAACTTGTTGAAATACGTGAAGAACAAATCTGGATTGATAGTATCCACTTTCTCCACTTCAAAAATCACTTGATTCTCCACTAATTCTTCAATTATTGGACGTAACGTGCTATTCAAATAATCCATACCATAATCCTGAGTGAAATTAAAAAGCAATCTCGTTAATGTTGAATTCCGACGGAATAAATCGGTACTTCTGGTTAAACTAGAAATTTCATCAATTAACAACACTTTAAACAACTCATCTAATCTCCCACTATAACAGAAAATCCCAAACAAGGAACTTGAAAGAAGGTTATGTTCTAAACTTGATGCTGATTCGGCAATGGCTCCAAAAATCTCCGTTTGTTTCGTCAATTCTTCAATTATTTCATCAGGATACTCTTGACGAGTTCCTCTCACAGTCTTGCTCGATAACATATTAGCAAACACATTCAAGAAAATGGCACGGACCTTGGTAGATTCATGATATCCCATGGGAAGAACAAACTGCATGCCTATATCCGAATCATATTGAAGTAAATTTGTAATGCAAACCAAGATGTTTTCACTAATTTGGTTCAATTTATGACGGGATTTATTAGTGGATAAGTTCATTCTTGAATGTTTCTGAATGATTTTATAAAATAATGAAAAATAATTCCCAAATGCTAAATCTTTGTACTTGTTTATATCATTGTCGCGTATACCTTCGGGTATTTCCAATACTAAATTCTCCAATTGACCCCGTAAACATCGTGAACTTTGAACAGCTAAATCCATACTCAAATAAGCAATCTCCGACTCTTTCACAACAATAGTTGAATCTGGTTCTTCAGTGTGTTGTTGTTGTTGTTGACGTTTCTCATCGTAAAACACGGCATCTTCAAGCCAATCTAGTGAAGCCTTGGCATACAAGTTTCGCAATTTATAAGCTCCATTTAA
The DNA here is from genome assembly GCA_001657455.1 of Spathaspora girioi. Classification (NCBI taxonomy): domain Eukaryota; kingdom Fungi; phylum Ascomycota; class Pichiomycetes; order Serinales; family Debaryomycetaceae; genus Spathaspora; species Spathaspora girioi. The sequence goes on along the minus strand of LQMS01002375.1, from coordinate 13,373 downwards.
ACCACAACTTGTTCTATCCAGTTCTAAAATAGCCCCCAATTTACAAAACCTAAGTTTTAACCGTAATTTCTCCGTGGTATTATCCACTTTATTTATAAATCGAATGAAAAAATCACAAATGTTAGGTAATAAAGTAGCCAATAACAATGTCCCGTCGTTCCTTACCCCCACCATCAGAGTCATTATAACCATGGCTTGTTCAACGAAAACCACACCTTCATCAGTAACAACTTGTTTCTCAGCATAGTTATTCGCCATATTCATCAACTTTGTCGCGATTAAATGGTAGACATCCGAATGAGATTCATTAGATAATGTATCTTTAATAATCACCCGAACTACCAAATCAGAAGAATCTAATAACCCAACACACTTCTCGAAAAACTCCGACATATAAGTGGAACATTTCTCATCAACTTCCTTGTTTTGTGTATTACTCATAAAACATCCTGATGTAGACACAAGAAATCCAGTAAAGTGTCTGAATATCAAGTTTTCTTCATTTATTATACTAGGTTTGTTTTCAAGAATCATTAACCAGCGATAATATATCAATACCCAAACTTGAAATAACGACTTGGTAGGTTTGGCTTCACGAAGTATAGTTCTGTGTCGTTTATGTAATGATATGAAACCAGTGAATACCGACACATCCTGGGAAAGCTTGACAAACGTCTCTAATAAATTCTCATCAACTCCTATATCCTTATATATTTGACGATGAGTAGTTGTAATTTCATTAATATACCACTTCATTCCTTGTTTTGCATAATTATAAAACTGAATATCATGAGTACATACACTTAGGAGTAATACCTTCTCCACCGCATGGATAAATGATCCAAACAGGTCTCGTGTAGCTTCCTGGGCCACAACCTTATTTGACACAAGAAAACCGACAAAGTTGTTCCTTCGTTGTAATACATCATTCAAAAACAAGAAACACGCTTTGAATTTCGAATCAGTCAAGGATAAACTTAAACAGGTTTCACATATGCTTTCCACAATACAATTAAGGACAAAGTTATTGGCAAATGCCGATAAGGTCGTGACATTGTTTTCAATCTTGGTGTTTCTCGTGACTAATTTTAAACTTAATTCCCGGGCAGAATCAAATAATCGTGTGTTTCCCTGGATATAAGTTTTCCCCCGAAATGCTGATCTCAAGGGAATCTCCACTTCATAGCAGTGTTTGCTCAGCTAATACTTCCTGGACATAATGATCCAAGTTTGTTCGTTTCTTGGAAAATGTATGATTGGTGATTTCTTGTAATGAAGGTCCATATTCAATTGTAGTAACTTCAGAAAACAACTTGGGGTCAGTCACGGGACTGGGATAGGAACAATGTTGTTGATGTTGAGGATGGGATAAATCATATTGATGTAACATTTTAAGTGATCCATATATTAAGGAAATTAATTGGTCAAGCATTTGATTGAGTAACGTATAAAACACATCTTTAGCCGTTTCAATTTCGGACAACCCCTTGATAATTTTAACTAATATCTTGGCTTCACGTAACTCCTCTTGATTTGAATTGAAATTTGCAACCACAATCTTGATATACCGTTCAGGACGAAGGATAATTGCAGCAATGTAAAAGTTCACCGTGAGATATTCAAACTTAACTAACAATTCATCATCGGTAATCAACGCATCATGATGATTCTCACCAAATTTAAGTAAATTTCTATATGTCTGATCAAGAAACTTGTTACTGAAAATCAATACTGGATGACTTGACATCTTGTATGCATGTAATCTTGAACCTAAATGGAAGATATTAATTAATGAATCAAAACTTTCTAAATTTGTACAATTGGCAGAATCTCGAAGGATTGACATCAAGTACCGTACTCTTTTGTTAAATGTTAACTTCAACTTGTTGATTGGTCTACCAGTGTTGATTTCAATAAAATCATCAATACATAATATCAAATACCAGGTCAATACAAACGAAGCACACTTTACTGTAGTTATTGAATCATCAAATGCAGTAGCAGTAGTATCAAATAAACTCTTGAGGAAATTGGCATATCTTACATTGGCAGGATCAACTATCCCTTCATAATCCGCAGGTCTGGAAAATGTCTGATCTTTAATACTATAAGATACAAAGAATAGGAAAACTTGTCGCCACGAGTTCGACTTAATATAGGGAATTGCACTGATTATATCTTCGGATATTCGTTCGGAATTGTCTTTACTGAAAAACATAAACTTGGTCAAGGGAGAGTACTTTTGTAATATGGGCAACGGGATAATTTCGTCATTCTTGGGGAATTGAAACAACTTCTGGTATATATAATCATAATAATCGTCAGGATTGGCCGTGGCTAAATATCGTAAAATCGTTTCAATAAAACAATCAATATCAACAATAGACGACGCCGTCAACTCTTCATCGGTCATTGGTTGGTCTTCCCTCTGGATATCTTGTTCATCCTTGGCAATAGCCATGGTAGCTAACGACTGTTCATTTCTAACCAACAGAAGCACTTTTTTAACCACGCCTGAGCTTAACAAATTGGAAAACGTATCAAGTAAACCTGGTATAATGTCTGCTTGTAAAGGATTGGGAGCATCATAGTAGTAAAACTTGGAGTAATTGCTTAGTGTGTCCTTATCATCAATTAACGAAACGTCTCGATTCCAACTCTTTTGCAAGATTTCCAGTAATAATTTACAAACTAACAACGTACTGCCACGTGATTTGTCGTCTCTAAACCGTAATTTTGTATGTTGACTTTCTTGATTAATATTCTCCAATACTTTAGCCAAACTAGTAAAGATATATGTGATAATTTGGGGATATTGCTTGTGATTGTCCAATAGGATTTTTCTCGTGGTGATGAATTGAATATTGAGTTCAACTTCTTGAGTCAGATGGCCAGTTCTATTAGGAAGAAGCGATTCAATCCGTTTGGCAAGGGATTGAATGAAAAGTTGTTGATTGTCATTCGGAGTGTTCATAGTAACAGCGAGATATCAGCAGCAGCAACAGAAGGAGTGTATAGTGTATGCAAGTGTGATGGAAGTGTTGTTGGCTGGTGGCTGTTTGCTGTTGTTGTGTTGTTGTGTTGTGCTATTGTGATAGTTTATCCAATTGAGGTGTATAACTTTCACTTGCCTTGGGTAACTTGTTGTGTGTTCTCTCCTCCTTAAAACGAGTCAACCTTAATTTTTTTTGTCTGTCCTGTCTGTTTTTGTTCTCTCAGACGGTTTTAGTGTCAGCGTTTGCGGTTTTTTTTTTTTCTGCTGCTTCTGCTGCTTCTCGTCTCAAAAACTGACTGGGAAACTGCAAACAATCGGGCGCAGAGAAAAAAAATAAAAATTAAGACAATCTCCCGTTGATTAAGATTTTAACTTGTAAACGCTTTGATCAAATGTGTAAAAAATACTATGGGGGAGGGGAGGGGCGCGAGGGGGGGTAGATTGACTTTGACTTTTTTTTACCATTACAATTACTAATCATATTTCTACATACAATAGAAAGCATAAAAATGATGAAGCTACGTCGTCAATACTCACTTACTCGCTACAACTTTATATGTTTATATTTACTTTACCCCCTATCTTTTGAGCTATTTACCTTTTGGCAATGCCACACCATCAGGTTACACTGTCAACCCCCTCCTCCCTATGTCAAAATAATACGAACTGAGCAAAAAAAGAAAATCCCGTTCTGCGTGCGCTCAACCTGTAAACTCGTTTCTGGAAAAACGTTTTTTTTTTGTTGCCCAGAAAATGAAATCACTCACAATAAGGTTTTGATCTGTAGAAATCGTTAAGTATGGTTTGAGCGTTGAGTGTACTAGCCATGTCGAATATGCAAACTTTGACTTATTTTAGCTTTCTCTACTTTATTCAATTGTTGTGATTTGTTCTTTGAACGTTTTCTAATAATGTGTAGACTAAACCCGTAATTAATTTGCTCATTTAATTCTGCGAAAAATAAATATACTAAAAAAAAGTCACAATGTTGCTTTTGTAAATCTCAAACTTTTTTTTTTGCAACTAGAACCACAGACAGTACAGATTCTACAAACCACAAATGTACAGCAACAACAGTAGTAACAACTACAATAAGAAGAAAATGACCAAGATCATTTATCAACCTTATGAATTATTAAACCTTCGTCATCTGAAAAAGTTTAATATTTACATTAAAGATTTACAACCAAATCACCAACTGTACAGACAATCACATACCCATAATCATTATCTCAATAAACAAGTTCGGTATCTGCCAGAATATACAAAGAATATTCACAATTTCCATCATTATTACTGTAATCATAGTCCAGCTAATCCCCCACCAAGATCGGATAAATATCCTAGGATTAATAATCAACAAACGCCTATGTCGTATCAAATGATGTATGCGCCACCACCGCCAACTCAACCTCCAATTAATATTTATCTTCCAATACTTAAAATTGAACCAGGAATGTCAATTCCTCAAGGCGGCATTCAAATTTACATAAATTCACCAACACAACTACAGACAGTTACTCCAATGTCAACTAGAGCAGCAACTACAAGAGGAACCTCTCGCAAATCACCCTATCTGGCCAATTATGCAAGTCATACAAAACAATTTATCCCAACTGGACACCGAATCTTGTCTGAAATACCTGAAGAAAGTATAAGTTCTTCTTCAAGTGATGTTATAATTCAAATTTAATCCACTTGTTTGTGTCACGTGAAGTATTGTTAATTTTTTTTGGTTATCTTTTTTTTTTCTTTTAACAAGAGAGATGTTTAACAGTGTATAGTCTTTGAATTGATGAATGATATAACAGTAACTACTAACGAAAAGACAGATAAGATATGGTACTATCTTAACCTTGAAATGTAAGTAAAGCAAAAGCCACCACTAACTACTTTGATCCAGTACTAACTTGACAAGCCACCCGGAACCAATATCCGATGATCTAACTCAAACATACAATAGTTTAAAAATTGACTTGATAACATGGAGATTATTCATAGCTACGGCATTAAACAAACTACACGGATTAATAGGTGAATCCTTACCCTATGATATCATAGCTGCCCCAACTGACAAATCAATAATAATTAGAATATTCCACGATGATCTAGACAAGTTTGTCACAGGATTGATGAGTTATACGTTTAATTTAGGTAAACATACTCCAGTTGATATTAACTGCTATATTAAAGTCACCAAACGAGGTGAATTTATAGGATTGGTTGTATAGAAATGTATTATATTTTTAGTATGCAATGTTCTTGTAGCAGTAAATGTTAGTGCTAAGCCGCGCGGCTCATAATTACCCGATTAGGCAACTCCACATTTTTTTTCGTCGAAACTGCCAAGTTCCCCTTTAAACAACCCAGAGCAAACTTGTGCCACTCCCCCAGATAACCACACCACTTACTCCCACACACTAGCAAGACTCAATGTTACTACCAAGCTTAGTGGTATTCCTATCACTATTCATAGCATCGGTCCGACCAGACTATACACCCGAAATAATACAAGCAACCCATGACCATATATCTCTGGAAATTAAATACTTTGATGATTCTCCAAATTTACTTTCACTTCACCAATCAACCCTTTCCATAAGTTTTGACGATGGTAAACTGTTTGAAAAGATTAAATCGCTAAGTGATATCGTCTATTTCCAAATGGATCCATATAATCGGAATCGAGCCTTTGCCTTTACTCGGTCCGATACCCAATACGTCACCGAAGACAAGGGGAAAACTTGGCGGAAATTCCGGGCCCAATTTGATGAACTGTCAAGCCCATACCCCCAGGTCTCATTCAATGCTGCTAATCCTGATTATTTGTTGATTTCAAGTTTTAAATGTCCACCAATGGAACCATTCTCATTCAGATGTAAACAAACTTATTACTATAGTAAAGATGGTTTCAAAACTACAAACAAATTACCCCTTGATAACACTCATGTTTGTAAATTTGTTAAATCTACTCGGACATTCAAATCAAACAGTGAATCTTCCATATTATGTATTTCCAATCAATTGAATTCATTTGGTCACGTGATGAAATCTCAATTGTATAAATCGGAAGATTTCTTTAAATCCAAGCAGGAAATTACCCTAGGACAACAAAAGACGTCGGAATTAGGGGTGATTCTTGATATTAAGATTGAAGAGACGTTTGCGGTGGCTATTGTTAATTTAGACAAGTTTAATGAAAAATCTCAAGTTAATTTATATATTTCTAAAGATGGAACTAATTTCAATAAGGCAGATTTACAAATTGATGTTAAATATGGAGTCATGTCGTTCTTACCCTCGTCGGAAAGTTCATTGTTTTTCCAAATCTTACAATATTCCAATGATAAATTCCAATCTTCAACTTTTTACAGTTCTGATTCAAGTGGATTACATTTCCGCAACAATTTAGATCAAATTGCCGGAGGGAATATTCAAAAAGTGGAGAATATCGATGGCGCCTGGATTGCTAATATTGGAACGGAACCAACTGGTGATAATCCGGATGATGATAATAAACCCAAATCAATGCTTGATGCGCTTATCGGAGGAGTCTTTTCCAAGGATATAATTTCAAAATATTCCTTTAATAACGGACAAGAATGGAGTTTGTTAAAGTCAAATGATGGTGACTGTGATATCAATTCTGGATGTTCGGTACATCTTTGGGAATATTCTGAACTTGACGGCGAGGGGAAATTCATCACGGGTCCAACACCTGGGATTTTAATGGGGGTAGGTAATACCGGAACCCGATTAAATAAAGATTTCCAAAAACTGAAAACATTTATATCTCGTGATGGTGGAGCTACATGGAGTAAAGCCTTGGATTTCCCCACGATTTTTTCCTTTGGTGATCAAGGAAATGTCATTTTGGCATTGCCATTTATGGGTAAAGCAAACCTTAAACCCGCTGAACAAGTCCATTATTCTTTAGACCAGGGTAAATCGTGGAATAAAGTTGATTTGAAAACTCCAATATACCCCTTGGTGGTGTTGACTACCATTGATGGAACTTCTAAAAACTTCCTTGTTATTGGAGCCGAGTCAAAGCAACGTGGTAGTAAGGAAATCTTGTATACTATTGATTTCACCAAAGCATTTGATGGGAATACCTGTAAAGACGATTCATTTGAAGAATTTTACGCTCGACAAGTTGGTGACAGTAGCAATCCACCATTGTGTGTTTATGGACATCGTGAAAAATTCAAGCGACGCAAACAAGATGCCACCTGTTTTGTCAATAAATTATTTGAAGATGTTAAAGTCATTGATGATCCTTGTCAATGTACTGAAATGGATTTTGAATGTGCCATGGGGTTCAAAGTCTCGTCTAAAGACCAACATATTTGTGTGCCTGACGACGCTCAACTTGTCAAGATGTGTAAAGATAAGAAACAACAACTTAAACTTGATGATAAAGTAATGATTGATGGGAATAAATGTGATTTGGGGAAAAAGAAACTCTCGGATTTCATAGTTAACGAGAAGATCGATTGTTCGAAATATACCGGTGATGATAACAAAAACTCAGGAAAAGGTATCACGGTTCATGTAAATGAATTTGAAGGTGATCTTCTTCAATATTCATATATTGAAGAAGTTAAAGGTGGTGCTTCTGATAATATTGTCTTGAAAACTACCGATAATCACATGTATGTATCAAACAATGGTGGGATTAGCTTTGTTAAAGTACCTATCCCTGATAAAGTCCTTGGTTTTTATACGGGACCTATCCCAGGACAAGTTATACTAGTAACGGCTGAATCACTTTATGTTTCTCATGATGCCGGTTTAACATTCACTCGGGAAAAAGTACCTGCATCTCCTCCACTTCTGAGCTCTAGACTCATTTCATTCCATGCCACGAATGCCGATAAATTCATTTGGTTTGGTCGTGACCAAGATTGTGATAGTGGTGAATGTCCAACTAAAGCATACATTACTGATGATTCCGGGGCCAATTTCTTTAAATTGCCCGTGGGTAATGTCCAAATTTGTGATTTTGTAGGAGCGGTGTTTTCCAATCCAGTTGAAGATTTACTCTTTTGTTCAGAGTTAAGCAGTGATCATACCAAGAAATTAGTTTCTTTGACGGCTGGTTCAAATTCTGGACCCATGGTGGTATTCCCTCATATTGTGGGCTATGCTATAACTGGAAATTTCCTTGTTGTAGCTACCGTGAATCAAAAGGAGGGTAACAGTAAACCTTCTCTTGAAGCAAAAGTCACGGTCGATGGTAAAGTATTTGCTGATGCCGATTTCCCTCATGATTTCCCCGTTGATACTCAACAAGCATATACTATTCTTGATTCTAAAACCAAGGCGATTTTCATGCATGTAACCACCAGTATTGAATCTAATTTTGAATATGGAGCTATTCTTAAATCAAATTCCAATGGGACTTCATATGCCCTTGTTTTGGATTCAGTTAATCGAAACGGTCAAGGGTATGTTGATTATGATCGAATTGATGACGGTTTAGAAGGGTTGATTATTAGTAATATTGTTGCAAATTTGGGTGATAAGATAATGAAGAAGAGATTACAAACTTTGATTTCTCATAATGATGGTGGTGAATGGAATTTCTTACAACCACCAGCCACTGATTCCAATGGTAAAAAATATACATGTCAAGGTTCTAAATGTCATTTACATCTTCATGGATTCACGGAACGAGCTGATTATAGAGATACGTATTCTTCAGGATCCGCTACGGGGTTCTTGATTGGAGTAGGTAACGTTGGTGAGTATTTACAAGATTATGATAAATCATCGACATTTTTGAGTAAAGATGCCGGTGTTACTTGGAAAGAAATCAAACAAGGTAACTATATGTGGGAATATGGAGACCGTGGTACAATTTTAGTATTAGTTACAAGTCAAGAAGAAACCGATACTTTGTTATATTCCCTAGATGAAGGTGATTCATGGATTGAGTACAAGTTCTCCAGCGATAAGAAAGTGAAAGTGCTTGATTTAGCCACCGTCCCTACAGATACATCAAGAAAATTTGTCATATTCGCCAAGGATCAATCATCAACCACATTAGCATTCTCGATAGATTTCACAAACATTCACCCACGTCAATGTCAACTAGATCTCGATAACCCTGACAAGGACGATTATGAATATTGGTCACCTATAACTCCAAACACGGATGATGTTAATGAACCAAGATGCTTATTTGGCCATGAAGCACAATATTTACGTCGAGCCAAGGGTCACAATGATTGCTTTATTGGAAGTGCACCATTAAAAGAAGGTTTCAAACTTGTGAGAAATTGTACATGTACTCGACGTGATTATGAATGTGATTATAATTATTATCGTGACACTACTGATAATACTTGTAAATTGGTAAAAGGATTAACTCCAGAAGATAAGAAGAAGGAAATGTGTGACAAGCCAAATGCGTTTGAATATTTCGTATCTACTGGATATAGAAAGATCGCAATTTCAACCTGTCAAGGTGGGAAACAATTTGATAATTGGCATCCCATGCCGTGTCCTGGAAAACAACGGGAATTCAACCATCATTATGGAACGGAAGTTACCGGTCATAAACTTTTCGTGGTTTTATTTGTTCCGCTTTTTATATTCGTTGCCGTAGCTTGGTTTGTTTATGATCGTGGTATTCGTAGAAATGGAGGTTTTAAAAGATTAGGCCAGATTCGATTAGATGATGATGAAAATGGGTTTGATCCAATTGAAAATAATCAAGTTGATGTAATTGTAAACCGGGTAGTTAAAGGTGGTATTTTCATCACGGCACTCACGATAGCTTCCATCAAGACAATAATCAAGATTGATAAATTGATATTTGAAAGAATGACCCTGGTTTTCTTGGGTAGAGCACCAGGAAGAAGAAACTATGTCAACGTCCCCGATGAATTCGATGATGAAGAAGCAGCATTATTTGGAGATTATAATGATGATGATGAAGAATTGCAAGACGATACTAGATTGAATGAACCACCAACCTTTACTGATGATGATCATCTTGACCTAGAACAAGAACAAGAACAACAAAGACCAGATGAAAGACTCTTTGATATTGAATCAGAAGACGAGGTTCCTGTCGTCAATCCGCCTGCGTGAGCCTTCGTAGTTTTGTAATAGAATTATAAAATATAGTTATTAAAAAAGATAAGTTTATACGAGTTTGTATTAGTAGATTATTAGATAATATTTCCTTGTCTGTCGTAAGTTTGACCGATTTGGCTTAAAAAAACATGACATCTTAGGCTTATAGTAGAGCTACATTGGTTAACACCAGTTCAAACATGGAAAAAGAAAGTAAAATAAGATTGACACGGACAGGACTCGAACCTGCAACCGTTGGATTTGGAATCCAAAACTCTACCAATTGAGCCACCGCATCCAATTCTGAAATTTTGGATTTGAAAAATAAGTAACATTGTGTTTGAAGCACGTGATTTTTGGTCATATGATTCGAATTTTTTGCAACCATATTTCATTTGATTTTGACTGATAAGACGGTGTAATTCATGTCGATTGAATCCAATTATCTAATTTCGGAATGGGGCGTTCATTTATTGTGAGTAGGAATGGTTGGGGATACTGCAGACACAATTATTGTGTTAATTATAATTTTGACAGTTTTTCAACGAAATATTAATGAATAATATTCTACTTTCAAAGAACAAGCTAGCACTATAGATCTATTAGTATTAACATTATTATTGTGGCCATTTTGAATCACAGAATTGGCAAAGATAAACTACTTTCCTCGGGTTAGTTATTTAGATTCTCAACTTAGGGCTTTCCCAGGACAATTTAGCCTCATTTAAACTAATCATTAGCAACAGCACATTCAACGAATCTTACATAAATGCTACAACTTTACGTCTTCGCAATCAAACGTATCATATTTCATTAAGATATTTATTATTACTTATAAAGATGTAATCATAAAATCAAAAAACTGTACAGCAAGTGAAACAAATTCAACCAAAAGTTCAACCACGAGTACGAACAATGAAAGTTCCAACAAGACTTGAAGAAGGTTATCTAAATTACCAATTTGAATTTCAATAATCGAGGGTTCGGAATCTCCTAAACTGTCCCAGGATCTTTCCTTTACATCATTTAGGAACTGTAAATCTTCTTTAATGAGACTTTGAAATGCGTGTTTTATATTGCTATCAATCTCCACGCTGTCCCCACTAGGAACAAAAAATTGAACATGAACAACAACAGGATCAACTCCATCTTCGAGTGTATTAAAAACAACTTTGAATAAAATCAACCCAGTCAAAGCTCCAGGTTTAACTATACAAAGAATAATCTCACCTATTATTGTCCAAAGGGCACAATTAAATTCTAGTTCCTCAAATGTGGTAAATGGGTTACCCCATTTGGCTCTGACCTTGACGGGCATCACTTTATTCCTCAAAAGAGGACCTCAAATTGGAGTAATCCCTTGTGGTAAGTAGAATTAGTTTCTGATTTTATGTAAATTGTTAGGATAAAGCTATTTGCATAAAAAAGAACAGATGATAATCATGGTTTTTTTTTGCAGTACTATGTTTGCTTGTATTAGAAATTGCGAATGCCAAATATCATATGGAAGTATCGTTATAATTTAAATAATACACCCCCATATCATAATTGCTAAGAATTTTCCAAGAGTAGGTAATTAATATAATTTCTATTTATGTTAGAATATATTGTCGTATACATGGCACTAAGGTTAGCTAGATCAGATAGCATATCTGAATTAAATAAGTTTCGTAGACAGTAGTAGCTTAACCAACTCTAAATATATAGATTTAAGAGTAAAATATGTAAGTTGTTCTCTACGATGTAGTTAATTCTTGGTTAGAATTTGGGTTCAGTTTTCGGCCGTTTGTTTCATTCCAAAAGAGCTGATATTGCTTATTGATTCATAATTAAAAAGATATATGTATATTTAAGATTAAGAGAGAATTATTTGAGAAGCATTCGGATTGCAGAACAACATTCTAGTTAACATTACCAGCATCATTGAAATTGATTAAGACACAGAAACAACATTTTTATCTCTTAACCCATAATAATATGAAATATAAAACAAACTATGAACTGTAAGGCTATTATTAACAAAATGTCATTAGATGTTAGTCCACTGGGAAAATATCCATTTGCCTTCATAAGTTTTAATATTTCATCCCGCGTCAACAGTCTGAAATCGGATTTAATAAACTGCCACTTAAGCCAATTTGGATTAACCAATTTCCAGGTTAATTTCTTGTGATATTTGCTAGAATAATCTTTGGGGAAATAATTTTCAAGAATGGTTGGAGTTAGTTTTGACTGTTCTAATTCTGGTAAATTTTCAAAATTGGGAAGAATAGTAGGATAGATTTTTAATATATCACTGTAATATAAATTTCTAAGATTTGAATTATTAACAAGAACAGGGTAAAATCTTTTCCACATAATGGTTCTAATAGAGAAATGGAAGACAATTTGTTTCAACAATGTGTCATAAATCCAGATCCAACAGACCAATTTATATTCTTCATTTTCCAAATCTTGCCGCCATTGATAAAATTCACAACAGCATTTCAACACTTTATCAAACACATTCTTCCAAACGTCTTTCCAAAGACAGGTACTAATCATCTCATTATAGATTATATCATAAAGGTTTTTCTGTAAGTTGGAATAATCAGGAGGTTGTGATTCAAGCGAATCCAATTTGGGAATTATTTCAGAACCAATTTCATTTTCATCAATAATTTCTTCTTTTGCAGAATTCACTTTATCTTCAGAATGTAAATAATCTAATTTCTCAAATAATGTAGCAACATCCTGTGATTCTAAATCTGATTGAGCAAAACTAGAGTCGGAACCGTGTGATATTGGACTCATGTTTTTGATTAGTAAAGAAAAGGTGTAAAATAGAATTCTTTTGTTTTTCTTTTTGTAAACACCAAATTTTATAGTCGCCTAGTTTTGCAACCATGTGTACTTTATGCAGGAGAATCATAACAAATTTGTCTCAGGCTTGATGATCGAGTCAGGGATATTGAACCTTCCAATAAAAAGCAAACCAATGGGTAAGAACCTTTGAAAAACAATACAATCTAACGAATTGAGGTCTTTACACACAATTGATTCATCAAAAATCAAAAGTTTTAGTTGTTTAAATAGTTAAGTGTATATAAATAAATGCATATTATGTATGGGCAAAAATAATTACTCACTGGGTAGCAAAATATAAAGCCATTACTTCTATGAATGAACTCCACATGAAGTATTTTTACAATAATTCTCCTCAGAAGTCATGCAAAACAATTTACATTCTAGGTAACATTCCCAGCATTGTTGGTTAACATATAGAAGCATTGTTATTCTTTTTAAGTGTACG